>CAJNSZ010000069.1:205461-291749 GCA_905329745.1 Rotaria sp. Silwood2 | reverse complement strand
TACAAAAAAAGATGAAATTCCGTAACAAAGTGAAATTCCGTAACGAGCGATATTTCAAGTTTTTTATTTGATGAAGCTAAGACGAATCAGAAATGACTTGATATTCTAATAGCTTGTTAAAAGCTGAACAACTTTTGAATATAACCTTCATTTGAACACTTCGTTCTTTCGTATAAAAATGCTTAACTTGTAGCCTCCCTAAAAAAAATTTCCATTTTTAGAAATTCCGTAACGGTCACTATTTTTTGAATAACTCTGCTGCGGTTGAAGAGAAATTTGTGAAATTTTTACTGATAATAGATGTAAGTGAGCTGTATTTATGATAATAATTTCAGACAGTTTGCTTATATTACTAAGCAGTTATATAGGTTGCAATCTGAAAAAATGAAATTCCATCACGCGTGGCCACGCCGCCAAGGTGAAAACTGTCTTTTTGGGGCTTTTCCGGTGTCAGACCTGATTTCTCAGGAAAGCATCAAAAATTTTTTTTCTTTGGTCAGGATTGTAGAGAAATGTCTCTGCTATCCATTGCATGTCTCAAACTTGAAAAATCTAAATTCCATCCCCCCTCCCCCAAATTTCGACTTTTTCCAGTAAAACCTCCCTCTGCCCACCTAAAAATCGAAAAAGAAATTTTCAAAAACATTTTTATACAAGCCCCATATTTGACTTTCGAATACAGAAAACCGCATCTCGATATCTTCTGCCGCTGCTGAGCTATTCGATTTCTACTAGTGCTGTATTCTATTTTGAAATGGATAGCAGATAGACTTTGAACATGTCTTTTTTGAAAATATTCCATTTTCAAAAGAAACTAGCAGTTTATCATAAAAGAATGTAGTTATCAAGTCTACTTGGAAATTAAATCTTTTGAGAATGATATGATCATTATTGTTGAAACTTTTGCTGAAGTTCGCAATTGATTACTTATAAGGTTTTTTTCACTTTATCTTAAGAAGTCTTCAAAGATTTTCAATAGTTGTAAGATCGAATGATATAAACGAATTATTCATTCTTCAATGGATTACTGGTTGCGACATGAAGTTTGGCGCCGTTGTTTTCTTGATGTTTGAAAAATGTCGAATCTTGGTTACATTATTCTCGTATTGTTATGAATATCACACTTCGATTTTGCGTGTAGATTCTGCCTTAAACAGACGACACGATCCAAACATCGAATGCAAGAGGATGTTTGACGATTCGCACAATTTTCTTTTTTTTTCTGATAAGTTCCAAGGCAATCCCTTGGCGAACTTCAGACGGATGGTGATCTTGTCAGAAAAGACCATTTGTTTTCAGTTCATAGCCTCATAAGATTGTCCCCATTTTGAATAATTCTCTCCGAGACCTTCCATTAGCAATATTTTTAATACGAGTCGATCGTATTTCGTGCTTGCTTTCCTTAAGCGCTGTCGCACGTTTTTTTTGTTATTGACTTTAACTCGTTTCTGCTTCAATTGACTTGCAATATTTGTCCTGGCAACAAACTTTCAGATCGGAGTGAATCAGTCAAACTGTTTCACTGCTTTCATTGTTGTTTGAGCCGATATTTCACCATTGTCATGTCATAATAGAGTACTTTCGTCATAGCCGTATAACTGACTTTTGGACTCAACGAAACCTGGAATAGAAATATTATTTCGTACTGCTAATACACTAATGAAATAATATGTTAGAGTTAATGATTAACAATAATGCTAAATGAATAAATAGTGAATTTAGGGAGGGGAAGACTTTTGTTCAAGATTATACATTCAATGAAAAAATTATCAATTGAAACTTCGAAAAAATCAAAACCTTAGTAGTATCTATTTGACAGAAAACGAAAATATATATGCATATATAACATTGAAACGCAAAACAGAACAACAGATTGTATACACTTGTATAGAAAAATTCAATATTTAATCAAGTACAATTATTTCTGATTGCTGCTGTTGTTGTTGTTGTTGTTGTTGTTGCTGTTTTGGCTTTTTTACATTTGAATATTCGTTATTTATTGTTGTTTGTCTTTTATTAGCTACTGGTGTCGATACAGTTGAAACTTTATTTGTCAATCGTTGTTTATAAAGACTATATATAATTTCATTACCAAGTACATCTTGTTTACGTCGTGGTATTAATGTTTCAACATGACTATCTTTTTGAATGATTGATGATGATTGAATATCGTTATGAACAGCTGATTCTCGATAATGTGTTGTTCTTTTAATAGGTAATGAAGCTGTTGATAAAATTGTTAATGCACGATCATTAAGTGATATTTCAAGTGTTGTTTCAATAGAATTTGATTCTGGTAGATTTTGAATTATGGGTTCTGGTGCTGTGAAAAAAGAAATAAAGAATTTTTTTTATTTGTTTAATTAATAAAAACGATAAAATCATGAATTTTACATAATGGTGCAACTAGATCCACAACATCATATTGTATATCATGAGATTCTATGATTGTTTGTGATTCTTGGTGTTCGTTGTTTTCAATTGATGATTCGTTTTGTTCATTATTTTCATCTTCTGATTCATCTTTTTCATTTGCTGATTCTTCTTCAGTTGATTCAATATTGATTTCAGCTTCTGGATCAGGTTCAATTTGAGAAAATTCTTCAAGAATCTTAACATGAAAAATAATTATTATTTATTTAGATTTTATATTTATATTTAGCATACTTTCTCAGTTTTAATAACAGCTTCACGATTATTTTCCGATAAAACTTTTTCAATTTCAACATCAATTAATGCTGGATCATCTCTTTCAACACTAAAATACAAAAACCAAAAAAAAAATTCCGATACATCCATATTGATATTTCCGGCCGGAACTGGCTCATACTTCTTGACCTGAATAATTCATTATCGAAAAGTGATTTGACCAAATGTTTATTCATATTTTTTCGACATATTAAAAAAGTTTGCAGAAATTCGAGAACATTAAATTAGAGTTAAAATTTTCATCTGCTACAGACCTCTTTTTACTATTCTCGAGTACTTTCTTGTTAATAGTTGGTAATGCCCCCTTCTTCTCGCCACGTCATAAATTGTAACAGATGTTGTTGATCTAAGATTAAAGATTGTGTATCAATAATGTCTCGTTTTAATATATGAACTACAGCTTGATTGGATTTCTCGAGGGTGAAGTAAGAGTACTTGAAAATTCTTGTTTCAATATAAATAAAAATAACAGAGACTATTGCTGTAAAAAGAGTGTCGATTTTCGAGCCTTTAAAAGCTAAATCAGAAGTCTTAGAGAAATATTGAAACTCATATATTCGAAAACAATATTCTGTCAAATTACTTTTCAATATAATTCGTTATATTTAAAGAAAAAAACAAAGAATAAAAACTTAATTTTCTCATACTTAAAATCTTCTGGAAGACGACTGTACATAATATCCTGAAAATCAGCCATTCGTCGATTTTTAATTTGTTTACCAATGATTTTAAAAGATTTTTCAGCAATTTTTTTTTGAGCTTCTTCACTAAAATTTAATTATTTATTTCAAAAAACTCAAAAAAAAAAGAAATTTATTTTACTTAAGATGAAGTTTATATGTATTATTTGCTTTTTCAATTGTATCAAGAACATCACTAAATGAAGGAAAATGTTTTGATTGATTAACCATTTCTTGTAGATGTTTGTTTAGTAATGGATGACCAATATCAGATTCTTAAATTTAATTAAAATAGAACAATAATAAATAAAAGAGAAATATTTACCATTGAGAGTAATTGGTTGATGAATAATTCTTTCAATCGATGATGATTGATTTTTAAGTTCAGCAAGTTTATCATGAATCTAAATCATTTTGAAAATTTTTATTTTCTTCATTAAAAAAAAAAAAAAAAAAAAATATTTATTTAATTTACATCACATGCTTGTTTTTTTAAATTTGATTCAACAATATATAAATCACAATGAGCCATTTCATCAAGTGACATATCTTTTTCTTCTAATTCACGTATAATTCTTGATAAACGATGTAATCGACGTTCTAATTTAATTATTTTTCGTTGATGTTTTGAATCTTTATTTGAATGAGTAGGAATTGATATCATTTTATCACTAGAAGTTGTTTTTGATAAAATTTTGCAACATTTTTCTACAAGATGATCAATTGTTTCTTGTACATCTGTTATTGATGTTTCATATTCAATAGTAGATTTTGATGAATATGAAGGAAGTGTTGTTGTAACTCTGTTATTTACTACTGAGACAGTTTCAATAGTAGTAGTCACGGAGGGTAAACATTCAGAAACGTGAGTTGGCAATGAATTCAACCTAAGAAAAATAATATTTAGGTAATTTTTTATTACATTAATTATGATTAAAATAAATTTTTGTTTCTTTGAACTGAGGATTTAATAAATAAAATCAATACAACAAAAGAAATAAAACAATATAAGAACGAAAGAGTATCTATGATGTCAAACTCGAAAAGTCTTCTGTTCCGAAGATCGTTTACGTCCCGACGAAAATTTTCTCATTATATTTGATAAATATGTCTTGCGAAAATGGAACTGTACTTTACTCTTTTTATTAATATCAGATTTTAATTAACTTTTTAAAGCTAGTTTAACCATTGATTGATAGATTTTTTTATTCAACGATAGAGTGTGTACTCTACAAAAATCATTCTTTTGTGTCCTAGATGGTTAATAGGAAGTTTATTCAAGTTCCAATAATTCTTCTTATTGAATATCAAAACAAAAGTTCGTAAATATTTAAAAACGACTAAAGTGAGTTATGTGTTAAAACAATACATTCTTGAAATTATAGGCTTTTTTTTTTATTAGTAAACTATTTTATCTAAAAAAGAACATGTTTAATGGTATTTTCACACAGATGAAGGCATGAGTATTGCATTTGTATGCAATCTTTTTTTCATTGATCTACCTTGAATGTAGTTCGTAATGACGAATCCATATGCCAAAACACGATTTATGTAATGAAATTCTTCGTATAATAATAGAAAGTACAAGTAAGGTTGTTACCTGTAGTGCAATTCGAGTAATGAAAATAAGCCGCATACGACAAAAAAATGATCCGTAATCCAAGTTGA
This sequence comes from Rotaria sp. Silwood2, assembly GCA_905329745.1. NCBI lineage: Eukaryota > Metazoa > Rotifera > Eurotatoria > Philodinida > Philodinidae > Rotaria > Rotaria sp. Silwood2. The sequence goes on along the minus strand of CAJNSZ010000069.1, from coordinate 286,692 downwards.
CGAAAAACATTCCAAAAGCGGTGAAAAATGACGTTCGATTTTCATCATACAGTTTCTCCACCTCTTTAGACAGTTTAAGGTGTCGTATCAGACACTCGGAATGATCAACCTGGATAGATACATATGACGAAAGAAAAGCAGTTTTAAATAGTTTGTTCTCGCTCAACTATTAAAGGCTTTAGAGCTGGACGAGTTCGAGCCATTTGATTACTATCGCGAAACTACGACCGGTTTTTTTTTGTTGAAAGTTTTGTATCAAGAGAGTGAATAGTTTTGAACTTTCTAAAAACAGACAGAATTTAGTTGTTCTCGATGCATCCTAATACTGTTGACAAGTCGTTCGGTTCAGGAAAAACGAAATTCATCATGATTCATTCTTTTCCACAATAGATGACCTATCATCAGATCGTCTCTCCTCCATAAATTCAATTTCTGTCCAAAATTATAACAAAGCTGTAAAAACAAACAGGCAAATAATTAAGCATTTGAGTGAAAGCACCATATCTTCCCTTAACCGAGAACGCTGATCCTGTCTGTGAATGTGCAAATTTCTACCCTATACAGTTCAAGACTTCTTATAGATTGTGTTTTACAAAAACTCTATTGCACATACTAATCGAATTACAGTGTACATAATGTTAAATTATACCGCAGGCACTTATTATAGTTATTCGAATATAACTTATTTCCTATTAAATAACGACAATCTATTAGATTTAATTTAATTTAATCAAAAAATCTAATTATCATAATTGTTATTTACCTTGATAATTTAATAGAATGTTTTTTGAGTTGTTCATCAAATGAAGCTAATAGAGTAAAATATTTTGCTGATTTTTTATTTTCAACAAATATATTTTGAATATGATTAAGTGATGATATAAATTCATTTGAACATAAATAATCAGATGTTGTTGTATTAAAATGACGTCGAAGTTTGTTTTGAATAATATTTATTTCATTTTCTGATGTTAAAACATTTCGAATTAGAAATAGAAACTGTAGAAAAATAATTTTTTTTATTTTTTTTTAAATAACTATTATTATTAAAATTTAAATAAACCTTTTCAAATTGAATTTTAACTTCATCAAAACTATTATTCGTCATCTAGAACAAACAAAAGTAGAAAAAAAAAACCGAAAGAAAATTTACATAAATCTATTATTTAATTATCTTCATCCATTGCATTATCATTTTCATCCTCTCTATCACTTTCAATACCATAATCTTCAACTTTTTCAATAAATTTCTCAAGTATTTCATCAGGAAATTCATGTTGAGCACGAAATCCAAGTTTAACTGTTTGTGTTGGTGTATCACCCGTAAAATCTTTTGCTTGTTCAAATATAAGATAACCTTCTTTAACAAAATCATTTTTAATTAATTTTTGTACATCACCAAATATTTTATGTTGATTTATAGTTAAACGTGTTGATTCATCATTACGAATAGAAAATGTTTCACCAAGTATTCCCCAAAAATCAATTGATGTCATTTCACCACCAGCACGTTTTAAACAAGCTATAATTATCATTAATAATGCATATTTTGAATATTGATTAGAATTAGCTAATGGTCGATGTTCAAGTGGACCTTGTTTTAAACCATTTATTAATACATAACCTTAAAAATATGAAAATTTTTCAAAAAATAAAAAACAATAAGATTACTTTTTTTTTGTTTTCGATTTTCTTACCATCATGTTTTTCATCAAATATAAGTTTATAACCAAATGTATCATTTAAAACTTTAATAACATGTTTATGTACACTAGGAAAATATTTTCGTCCATCATTAGCCATTGGTCGAAGTACTGTATTTATCCAATCAAGTCGTTTAATAACTTGAGATTTAGAACTATGTACTAATATATATTGAATTGATGCACCAATCATTTGTCGAAAATTAGCATCATCTTCAAATATATGATTATCATCATCATCATCATGATCATCAGAAACATTTATATTAATTGATGATTGTGAATTTGTTGTAATTTGAGAATTTTTTTTAGGTGGCATCGGGATTATTTTAGTTTTTCTAATGTTTTTTTTTAAATGAATAAGATTCGTTATTTTAACAATAGAATTTATTTGTTAGTTTTATTCACCAATAGAAGTTTAGGATAGGTGGTGTAAGAGAACAAATTTATTAAGTTCCTATGACATTTTGATATTAGTAATACGAACAGACAATAATAATACATTGTATTATATTATTCGATGTATCTGAAGGGCACTGCGTTCGATGACTCAGGAGACTGATTGGAAGGTTTTTGATGACGTAGACTGGATTTTCGGGGAGGGGGTGGGGAGATCGAGCGACTTTTTTTGAGCGATCGTGAGCAAAAATGTCTATAAAATGCTGAATCTTCATTGAAGAAAAATGAAAGTTTCTCAAGATTGTCGGAGAAACCTCCATTTGAGTCATCTTTGTACATCATTCGTTTGCTTGAGAAACAATACAATTGGTCACATAACTGAAGATGTCAATATTGACAAGAATCGTGTCTAGTTGTTATTCGCTCTTTTTCATCATCATCATCCGTTCAGGCTATTGAAATATACATAGTTTTGAGTAAAAAATATATATTCATTCATGACATAATGACTGTTTTCGTTAAGTTTACAAAAATATGTTGAGTTATTGAATGAAAATATTTGACTGATAAAAAGTCTAGCTTATACGACAGATTTCTGTTGACAAATTAGATATACATATAGTTTTTATGGTGAATGAAATTGATTTTTATGCTATTCGTAACAAATAGAGGTATCCTGGCGTCGATGGGTAGATATTTTTCTAAACGGAGTTTGGACAGAGAGTTGAACGCTTTTCAGGAAACTAGTGAGCAAAAAAACAACAAAATGCTGGAGTTTCATTGGAGAAAAACGAAATTTTTTTTCAAGATTGAAATTACCTCTCCATCTTTCGTTCAAAATATTCTTGACAGCATATATTTTTATTATTTGCTCAATGAAAATCATACATATTTATACAGTGTACAAGAGATGAAAAAAATCGGCAATGTAATATTGTTTATTTTTGATGTATATTGTTGTATAAACATAAGTCGAACAAGCGACAAAACATTAAATACACGTTTCTGCACATAAAGTTGTAACCAATAACGAAGTTAATGGAGCATATTTTATACAGACATATATAAATCCTTTGTAATATATAATATTGAAAATGTATTGATGAATAATTCAAAAACAAAATATTTAGTAGAAGAAGAAGACAGCGTTTTCAATGGACACCTAAGGCAAAATGATTTCCTGTACTTTAGTTACAGGAGTGCAGTAGGCATGTTTGTACTTTCTTTCCGTCGGGAAAATATAGAAAAACTAAGCATCTGACAATCTGGAAAACAATAAATTTAATGTTCTTATTGTTTCTTTTGATACAAAATAATAATAAAGTGACATTTATCAAACTAATAATCATTAAATATTTGTACTAATGTTTTCATCTGACGCATTTACAAGAAAATAAAAACTAGAAATGAAATCGGTTGGGGCGTTTTCTTTTTTGCAATAGAACCGAAACAATTTCTCATAGATGCTGGTTGATATAACAAATATCAATTACAGATTATTTTTAGATAATAGTACTACAATCATCTAAACATGAGATTTAACATATTTTGAGTTGAGATTATTGTGAAAATACGCAAAGAAAAAAGTGTTGAGTTCAAAGTACCTATAAAAAAATATCTTTCGTCTTAAGGGCCCCCCCCCCTCAGGAATCGCTTTTCGTTATTCATGGACTGATTTGGCTGAAATTTTCAGGCAATATGTGTGTTGCGTTAACTAAATTTCTTGCAAATTTTTGACTCATAAAATTCTTGTTTTAATGAGTTATTGACAAATTAGCCCTGAAAATGGTGGTTCTCGTAAGGTACCGATTTCTCGGACTGTCGAAGAGGTAGAGAGCTACCTTTTGTTTTAAATAAAAGAGAAGACCTGAATCTAGAAATGTATATAGCGTTTTTTTCGAAATTCGATTTTATTCGGATTTCCGAGACATTTTCCTGCAATAACTCGGAATTTAGCGCTTTTTGACATCAGTGTTATCCAGTTATCTCGGCAAAGAAATCGAGTTTCGAAAAAAACGCTATATACATTTCTAGACATAGGTCTCTCCTTTTATTTAAAAAAAACAGTAGTTCGCTAGCTCTTCTACAGTCTAAGAAATCGGTTCCGAGCTCTCCAAAAAAGTGATTTAGAGAAAACCAATCAACAAGTTTGTATGAAACAATTATTAATTTCACTATGACTGTCACGACCTCTATACGGCAATTTCATCATGTATACAGGATTTTAAGCAGAAATGACTACGTTCCTCTAATTAATTAATGTAACAGAACGTATATGTGTTTTTCTTTAACCAAAATCTACAAGTTTGTTGACCACTGTTACATCTCCCTAACTAAAAAAATTTCTGATAAAACCTTATATTTCTACCAGTGCTCCCAGAAAACCGCTATTTTCACCACTCAAAACCTTTCAAAATGCAACAAATCATACATAATCTGAAAGGGGACACTGGGCTTTCAGTATATGTGCTTATCTAAAAATCGATTTTCTGAGGGGGGGTTCCCCCTTAACGAGTTCTATATACATCGATAAGTCGAGCATTATTCTTTCGAATAGTGAAAACCGTAGGTCTATATCTTGTATTGACCGAAAGTTATTCAGAAAATGGCGCCTTGCTTTTTATTTTGAAAGAGATATTAGTATGTAATAGAAACTTTTGAATACTTTAGTACTTTAAAATTTGTTTTATTTCTGGTAATTAAATCCAAAATATTTCTAAGTGTTCAATCGAATAACTTATTGAAAATTTTTTCATACGATGCTATACAAAACTGGACAAGTATCTGCTCGAAAACTGTTTCAGTAGACGAACATCTTAAATTGTTGGGAGTGTGTGTATTCAAGTATCAAATCGTTTTTGAGTCTGAACTATATGCTTTCTGGAGGTTCTAATAAACTATAAATAACTTAAAAAGAGTAGTTGATAGTAAAAGATTCAAATTTTGAATCACTAGCATTCTGATATAAGAATATTGAAATACTACTAGTGTCTATGAGAAAAATAAAAAGCATGCCTTTTACCACAGTTGTCGTATCTTAGGATAGAAAAAACAAAATGATCTGAAACTTTCACAATAAATTATTCTTGTTAAGAATTGTGTCTATGCAAAATTTTAAGTCGAAATTCAATAAATGAATTTTGCTTCTATTGCTGAGACGAATTACAGCATTGTGTTTAATTAAAAAGAAAGATGTCGTAAAAATGCAGTATCTCAATAGAAATAAGGTAAGAGAATTTGAACTCTTTTCAAAATATTCATAGTTCATTAAGACTTACATGATGATACACATAGTTCCGACTTAAGAGTTATTTGATACTTGAAAATGGTTCCTCATGAGTATCTTTACTACGGTTACCTTTATTCAAAACAAACAACATCTATCAATTTGATAAAAAAAAAATATATTCATAAGGTTTCATTTATTAAAAACATATTAATTTAAATATATTTAAAACAAAAAAAAATTATTAATTAGCGTTCTTATTCAGATTGAATAAATCTCTCTTATAACGACATCTTTTGATCATCTATGATTGATGAGTATAGATCAGCCAATTAATCAAAGTTGTTTATTTGTTCTTTATAATGATTCATTCATAATTTCATGAGTTCAGGTTTCTTTTTTTTGCCAGTTACCTATTTTTTTCAAAATCAAGGTTTCTCGGTTTTTTATTATCTAAATTTTGTTTTGTGATAGATCTTATTCCATTTTTTGGAATTATAACAAAAAAAAATATCATGGTTGAATTAAATGATGTTGAAATGAAAGAAGTCGATCCAGCAGCACCTACTTCAAATATACCAAATACAACAGCGCCATCAAAAGATGAGAAAAAAGATGCTAATACATTAACATTGGATGGTTAATAATATTTTTCAATTTATTTCATTTAAAATTAAAAAAAAAATTTTTCTCATTATATAAAATAGATATTAAAGAACAAGTTCGTACAATTGAAAAAGCTGTCAATTCAAAAGAACCACGATATATACTTCGTGTATTACGTGCACTTGCATCAACACGTAAACGTCTTAATGAAGATGTTATTCGTCGTCTTATTTGTTTTTATTATGGATCGAATTCAAATGAACGAGAAATTCTTCTTGGTTTTGTTCAATCAATTTCTCAGGTTTTATTTAAATTAATCTACGAACAAAACATTAAAAACTTGTCGTTTATTTTATTTATTTTTTTTGAAAATTATTTCAGCCAATGGATGTTGATACAGGTAAAACAAGTACAACAACTGAAAAACAATTAACATCTCGTCCACAAACATCAAGAGCACGTGCAGTTGCATTACCAGAAGTAGATTTATATATTCATTTAATTGTACTTCTTCATTTAATTGATCGAAATTCATTAAAAACTGTATGAATATTTAATTTAATTATACAAATAAAAAGAATTATTTTATATTTTAAGGCATTGGATTGTGCTAAACGACTTGTTGATAAAACAAGTGTACTGAATCGTCGAACATTAGATTTACTTTCAGCTAAATGTTATTTTTATTATGCACGTATATTTGAATTAAACAATATGCTTGATACAATTCGACCGTAATTGTTGAATTGAATTTTTTTTTTTTTATCATTATAAAAATTTTTGTTTTATTATTATTTAGTTTTTTACATAGTCGTTTACGTACAGCAACATTACGTAATGATTTTGAAGGAACAGCTGTATTAATTAATTTATTATTAAGAAATTATCTTCATTATAATTTATATAGTCAAGCACAAAAACTTGTACTTAAATCGGTTTTTCCCGATCATGCATCAAATAATGAATGGGCAAGATATCTTTATTATCTTGGTAAAGATTTAGAATAAAAAATAAATAAAACAAAGAATATATATATGATTTTTATAGGTCGAATACGTGCTATGCAGTTGGAATATACAAAAGCTCATCAAAATTTATTAACAGCTACACGAAAAGCTCCACAACAAACAGCCGTTGGTTTCAGACAGGATGTAAATAATTTAAGATTTAAAAAGGAAATTAGACGATGAAAAACTCATCAGAAATTATGAGATTTTCATAAAATGATCGACATCATAAGTCTATGTATATTGCATTACCTAGTCAGTAATATATTTCCTCCCGTGGCTTTGTTGTTTGACAGGTATACAAGAAGAAACATAGGTGACGACGCATTTTGAATCTAGGATAGGCTCAACAAATCTTATACGCCTCCTTCCAGGAAGTTAAGAACAAAAGAAATATGTATTTAAAAAAATACATCAACATTTCTTTTTATTTAATTTTGATTCTTGAAAGAAGAGTTTTCGATCTACTTAATTGAAAAACAAAAAATTAATACTGAAGCAGTATAAATTTATTCCTTTTGTTGAAAATGTTTCTCATATATTCAAGGTCAGTCAGTGAAAACGAAGCAATCTTTGGTTGTTTGTGATTTATTTAACACGAATTTCTCGTAAAGTTGTTCTACATTTATAAAAGAAGGAGTACTACTTCAAGTGTTTGGCACTACGGATTTAATCATGCAAAATTCAATGTTTCCTAAGTCTACTTCATATGCTGTCTAAGTTGTAATATACACTTCCTTAGTGTATATGGAAAGCTTCAGCAATTGAGCGCGAGAACTTTGAGCCAAATCAATCTTTTATTTAGAGCTACAGCTAGCATTAGCTGTAGTAAAGATATCGCACTATTGAATCTGCCGCTTGACAATACCCCATGCCGCAAAACAGGAGTCTTCTTATTCTACTAACTATAGTCTTTATTAGTATGTAATTAATGACAATGCTCTGTCATGATTAGAGTCCGTTGAATCGGTTGTCGATCGATACCCAACGAGCTTTAGTCGCCTGAGAAATGAACTAATTTCTGAATAACTATTTATTTGAAAATCTTTTTTTTCTTTTTAGGCTTATAAGTTTCTTATTACTGTTGAATTGCTGCTTGGAGATATTCCAGATAAAGCAATATTTAAAAATCCTCAACTAAAACGTACATTAGACCCATATTATCAATTAACATTAGGTAAGAACAAAACAAAAAACCGCATAAATTTAATTATTTGAAACTAATATATTTATATTTAGCTGTACGTGCTGGTGATTTAAGTCGATTTAAAGAAGTTCTTGACGCATTTTCTGAACGTTTTCAACAAGAAAAAACTTGGTCACTTATTATTCGGTTTGTTAAAGTTTAATTTTTTCTTTAAAAAACAATAAAGACAAATTTCGACTATTATAGATTACGACATAATGTTATTAAAACAGGAATTAAAATGATTAGTTTATCATATGCAAAAATATCCTTTAGTGATGTTGCACAAAAATTACAACTTGATTCACCAGAAGATGCTGAATATATCGTAGCTAAAGTAAGTTTTACATTCAAAAGAAAGAAAGAAAAACAACAACATCACGATGAGTAATATACAAAAGAGTAAATTAATAATAATACTTAATGAATGTGATATAAAGTCATAGTTTAGTTATTTGTATCATCGGATAATTTCAACTAATGAGTACACAGACTATCAAGTGTAAGTCTTTATTTTCAATCGATTCGATAAGATGATCCTGGCGAACATAAAGCGTTCTTTCTTATAAACTATCTTTGAGGAGTTAAATCGGTCTTAACTTCAGAAAAATAACGCCAGGCTATTATTGCGGATATTTAATGTTTGATGTCTTTAATAATAGATGTGCTTTAATTGACTGTACAAATTGACATGATCAACATAAATAGAAGTTCTAACTGACTCTATACTTTGAATAAAATACTTTTTTAGATTATTTTCAATTGAAATTATTTGAGTAGAGAGGTATCAATCGATTGAATGAACTACATTGAAAATTCAAAGCGACTTAAAACTTTCCGTCATTGAACTTCAATTTTTGAAAATATTCTTATCTGATTTTACATCATAATCTCTCGAAACGAAGGAAAGTTGAAATAAGACTCATTGTAAACATCCAACTGCTGCTGTCAATTGATACATCGGCTTATACCTCTAAATTTTGACCTTGAAAATTAATCTGAGTATCAAAATTTGAAACATTAAGTAATCATATTTTAACGGCATTTTATTTCATGAATAGATTAAAAGCGAGAAAAAGAAAGAAAGTGATTTTACAGACATAGTTAACATTCAATGATATCATCGAAATCCATGAAAAAGTCATATTATGTTTCACAAAGTTTAATATTGACTATTTCGAAATAGAACGATTTTTACTTGAAATTTATTTTAGCTAATTAAAATAAAATCTTCTCAGCTTTTTTTAAAAAAAAATATTGCTTTATATATCATAAACAGAATTCAATGCGTTCGCATTGAATTGAGATTATTATTCGTATATTTATGGTAATTGAAGGAAAACAAACTTGTCAGCCACGTTCCATTGGGACTAATACAAAATACGTTAAGTGGTAAATTTCTAATAGACTGTAGTTGTTTTCCCAGAATAATCGATCACCAGAGAAACAACAATCTGTTTTATCTATTTTTGCATTTCGAACAGAAATATTTTCTTTTATTTTCTGACGCTCTCTTTTTATTTTTTCATTGTTGCTATTCACTCGTCATTTTTCTTAATTTAACAATTATTATTACTGTAATTATTGATTTCACTGACAAATAAGTTTTTTGTGTATATGCATCAAATCTAGAGGATGTTTCAACATACTATCATATATCTTGATAAGTCCACAAGCGTTGATATGGAATATTTCTCAAAATTGTAACTTGATCAGTTCGTATTTTTTTTTATGAAATGTAGTAAATCAACACATAATTATCCATAATTCTTGATACCTTAAATATAAACTTTTATTGGTGAAAAGATAAAAATAAATACATTATTTAGAATATTTACAAACATATAACCAATCATTCGAATGTCAACGAAGATTTTAGAATCTTCTAGAATATTTCTAAGTCTATCACTCAGGATATTTTTTCCGTTACTAAAGAGTCTAAAGTCTATTTTCTACAGAACCGTACTCAATGATCATAGCTTACGAAGAAACATACTCAGTGGTTTTTGATCTTTAACCTCGACTGCTAGGACCTAGGAATACGAGAATTTCAAAAATCTTAATTTCAATTTATATTCACTATATTTTTCTAAAATTATATGTGTTCGTTCAAAAAATAAATTTTATCGATTACTATTTTTTGTTTTGTTTTATTCTATAGGCTATCCGTGATGGTGTAATTGAAGGAAGTATAAATCATGAACGAGGTTATGTACAATCACGTGAAATTATTGATGTTTATACAACACGTGAGCCAATGAGTGCATTTCATCAACGTATTGAATTTTGTCTTAAAGTTCATAATGAAGCTGTTAAAGCAATGCGTTATCCACCAAAAAAATATCAAGAAGAATTAGAAACAGCTCAAGTAAAATTACATTTCTATTTTTCTTTTTTAAAATAAATTAAAATTTCATGTTTTTTTTTTTTTTTTTTTGTTTTAATACAGGAACGACGTGAACGTGAACAAGAAGAATTAGAATATGCAAAAGAAATGGCTGATGATGAGGATGATTTTTAAACTAATCCGTTAAACGGAATACTAACAAAAAAAAAAAAAAATAATAGACATGATTTACATTTGTTAATTATATTTTTTTTTCCTTCTTTCCTGTTCCCTCTTTCATTTTAATAAAAATTGAGATCCTTGCAGAAATCTTTTTTTTTTTTTTTTTTTTTTTTATTTCAGATGTTGACTATGCTGAAGACTTTCCTTCAGTATATACTTTCAAGATGATGTTCTTTCGTAGACATGCTCAAAAAACTATACCAACACATAATAGTATAGTTGCTGCACCTATTCCAATAACCCTTGATAAAATAAAAATAGCAGAAGATGAACTTGAATCAGCTGAGAATGAATTATCAACAACACCTACTGCTTTATCACCGATCGAGAAGACGGTCACTTTTTCTAATGAAATAGATTCAACAATACCAACAATAACAATAACATCTACAACAGAACATCTATCAGTAAAACATCCTGGTCTTTTACGTTTATTTGATTCAACTCTATGTACGGTATCGATTGTTATATCATATTTATTTAGTACAAAAGAACCCATGGTACAAGAATTTCTTGGTAGAAAATTATTTGATTATCCTAATGATGAACTTGATTTTTATTTACCACAACTAATTAATATGTATATTCATATACCATCAATTTCTAATGTTATTCATAATTATATAACAATAAGGTAATTGAAAATTAACTATGTAATTACTATTAAATCTTGATTAAATTCATTAAAAGTATAACATTTTTTTTTTTTTATTCAATGGTATGCTTTCAGTTGTTTATTTTTTTTACAAGAATTAAAATCATAAGTAAACCATTTTTCGATAGAATTCTACTTCAAGAATTAAGATGAATGAATTTCAGTGAAATAAAAATTAATTGTTCATATGAATCAGCTAAGTCTTATAGGAAATTTATTTGTAATTTTGTTCTCTACTTGGTTGTCGAAAGTTTATAATTATAGAAAATGCTCTTATTTCATTTTTACTTATCCATATCAAGAAATACAGCCTGAAAAATAATAGGGAACTTAGAAGGAAATATCCTATGGTTGACTCTGTCCGGAACTAGGAAGATCTAGGCATCTATACTCTGTACATTTTTTAATATAGCATTTACATGTCAACACAAAGCATTTAAATTTAAATCATAATATACGGTAGTAATATTAGTTTCTTATAGTTATAGAAAAACTCACTCTTAAAATAGAAAGTTTTTTGGTGATTTCTACTAACATATAATTCATTGTATAGAGTACAGAGAAAAAAAAATATTCCACAGGTGTATAGTTTGATTTTTAACATACTAAAGTTCAATATGAAGTACCTATATTAGTCCTAGTAGAAAGCTATTGTCAAATATCTCTGAAAGATAAAAAGATTTTTGAAGCAAAAAAAGATAAAGAAATTTTAGTAAAAACAAACTTTCATTAACATGAAAATTTCAATCTATTTATTTAGATGTTCTCAAAGTGTCGATTTTTCTCTTCAATGTGCATGGTTACTTGATGCATATATAGCTGATCAAATGAAAGTAGCAAAAAAACCTAATGCAGCTGTTCGACTTTTATTTGATATATTATATGAAAAATATAAACCAAAAATATGTTATAATCCAACAACAATTAATAATATAGGCAATAATCATCATAGACTTGATGAAGAAGAAAATGAGAATGTTACAAATCAAGATGATGATACGAAATCAGAACGTGCATTAAGTCAAGAAAATCTTATGTTATCATTGAATAAAAAACGAGGACATCAAAAATCTAGAAGTGATGCTTCAGGTATATACTATTTTATAACAAATAATAAATATATATATATATATATATTAATACTAATCGATAAAATATGACATGTAGGAATTACATTCTCTCGTTATAGTAAGTTGTGTTTGAGAGTTTGTTAAAAACTAACAAAAGAATATTAGTTTAATTAACCAAAATCTTATGAATGTGTTTTCTTGGGGATTTGTTTTGCTTTTTGTTTTTGTTTAATCTATTATTTATTTTCAAGAACGTTCATTACCAATTATGAATGGTGAAACAAGTAAACATCGTCGTCAACCAAGACTTTGTATAGGCGATCTTAATTCAGGTCGTGCTTTTGATAATAATTGTATGTGTTTTGAAAGTGTTAATGGTTTTCGAAGACGAGAATGTACATGCAATGTATGTATCTTTTTTGTTTTGTTTTTTACTTAGTACATACCAAAAGTAGCATTATAATACATTATAGAAAGTTTGTGAAAATTTTCTCTATAACTCTTTAATCTGAAAAAAATTGTCTATTAAATTTTATGTTATCTTTTATCAAATGCATGACTATTTGGTAGATAATCTTTCATCACTCAAAAAATCATGTAATTTACTGAAAGATTGCTATTTTTGGACATCTTCGAGTCGTCAACACCATCACGATGATGATTGACGTGTCGTATCTCTTTAGTAAAAAGTTATTTTCTGAGACTTGTACCTCCAGTACCTATGATAGTTGAGATCTAAATAAGGAGAAGACTTTTGTTCATTATTATATTGTAATAATTCAAACAGTACTTTAGAATTTAATATTACATCATAATTTTTCACTTTGTATGAAAATCTTAATCAAAGCTGTTTACCTTTGATTTAGATCGATAAGGAAAAATTCACTTCTGCATTAGAATTCATAATGGACTATACATACAAATGAAAGTTATTCATGATGAACGATAATTAATTTTCGGCGGCTAAACTTCATCTATTAGAACAATTAAAAGATAATATGAATGATTTCTCACGAAATATGATCTATAATTCATACCAATCTTTTATGATTATTCTCAAGATCAGTTATTTCGATATACAATGAACGGTAATCTTTTTAAACTTATGAACATTGAAGATTATTCGTTGAATGACACTATGACTTATATTTGTTAGCACTTGAAATTCATCAATTGTAATATAAGAATCATCATTAGTACGACAATCGATATGTTTGATATTTTCAGATATTATTCAGTTACAGATTAGTCAGATCGTGTTTTATCTTCAACATCTTATCCTTTTGTACAAAACCATTCATATTATCTTTTAAATGTTCTTAGAGCTAGAATTTGGTCGTCAAAAAAAAAAAACACAAATATAGAAGCAAAAGTTCCCTTTGTTCGTCTAGATCAAAAGTAAATAGTACTAATCGAAATTCTAATATTATCATACCAACTAAAGAAAATTTAAACATCGTAGAATTCTAGACCATTCTTTAGACTATAAGTAAATATATAGAGTGATGCTCAAGATCAATCATACACCTCACTCAAAAATATAATGACGTATTAAAAACTAAAAAACTTGTATTTCATCCTTTTGACAGAGAAGTTACATTTGCTATAATGTTTTGACTATAAAAAACAAGTGAAAATTTGTTGAACTATTTTCATACATGTCTTTCTGTTAAGAAAGAAAGCAAATTTCCTTGAATATTCCTATCATGTATTATAATGCAACTGTTGTTACTACTTTTGATATATTCGATGTATATTTTTCATTTTATTCTATATTTGAATCAAAATAGGCTCCAAAATTAGCTCCAGTTAGAGAATTTATGACAGCATTAATTAATATTGGAAAAAAACTACCACATGTACCAACAAAAGAGAAAAAAAGTAAATAACTTAAAATTTTTGAAAGAAAAAACAAAATCATTCAATTAAAAATTCTATTTATTTTAGCACAAAATTTAATTAGTGAAATGAAACGAATGAATATGAATTTACCAGCACGAGTTTGGATTCCATTTTATAAATTTCCACATCATGTCGTCCGAATAGCATATACAGAATCAACTGTATTAAATTCTCGAGATCGCGTATGTATCAAATAAAGAAAGATGGGATTATGAGGATGATAGTTATCTCTACTTAAGATTCAGTTTCATGATTCCGACTGACTCCTAAAAAATGATTGAAACTTGAAAGCAGAAATCCGATGATTGGATTTTTCTAGCTTCGAACAGAGCCAACGATTAGATTTCTGATTTCAAGTTTTTCGGTTCGTTTTTCTTCACCTAAGGACACACTTCTATAATCTTTTTAAAGAATAAAACAAAAGAATAATCCTATGTATATTAAATAGGCACCTTACATCGTCTATATCGAAATTGTTCTTTGTGATAATATATTTGCATCTCCATTACCAATAAAACAAAATGAATCAAAATTACGTTCAACACGATCAGAAGAAAATCTTACAGATCATATAATTAATCATCAACCAACATCAGTTAGTGGAGCAATTGGAAGTTATCTGAATTGTGAAACACAAAGTCTTGATTCTGAATTAATCGATTCATATCGATCATTTATTAACAGTGAAGATGCTGATATATGGTCAACAAGTGATGAAGTTACAGCTGATGATCAACAACAATCCCAATCCCAATCCCAATTACAATTACAATTACAATTACAATCTGTATCAAGACGTAATGGTTTAATAGGTTATCGATCAAATCATACGATGAATATTAATCCTGAAACACAATCTATACGTTCAACAGAAAGTCATTTAAGTCAACAAGAGATTATGCCATCAGAAATTCGAAAACGATTAACTGAAGTGAAAACAACGGGACCAATTTTATTCGATGTAGATAAAAAAATAGATTTTATTTTTCTCTTTTTGATGTGTTGTTTTCTTTTTTTTTTTCTTGAATAGCGTGATCCTGATGATCCATCAGCAGCTACATTAAAAGAACCATGGGATAAAAAAGAACAGCGAATTCGACAAGCATCACCTTATGGTCATTTAAGAAATTGGAGACTTGTTGCAGCTATTGTTAAATGTGGTGATGATCTTCGTCATGAATTACTTGCTTATCAATTTATGGTAAGATTAAAAGAAATTTGGGCAAATGAACATGTACCTGTATTCGTACGTCCAATTAATATTCTTGTCTTATCAAATAATAGTGGTAAATAAAATACAGATATATATATGTTCTTTTTATTTTCATATAATTGAATATGAATTGATTATTTGTAGGTTTAATTGAGCCAATTTTAAATGCAGTATCACTTCATCAAATAAAAAAGAATTCAAAATTATCATTAAGAAATTATTTCCTACGTGAATTTGGTACAGAAAGAAGTGAAGAATTTTTAACAGCTGTTAAAAATTTTGTACAAAGTTGTGCTGCTTATTCGATTGTTTGTTATTTATTACAAGTTAAAGATCGGTAAGAAACTATAGATGAAGATCAAATAAACAAGTTAGTCACTCTGAAACAGTATGAATTTGTATTTCGCATTCTTACAGATTGCCTTGACAATCTTGACGATGATCTTTAAGAATAAAGTTATAATTGATTCTTACTTTTAGAATAGCATTCATTGAATTGGTTTCGACCAATAGAAAAATTATGGACTCAAGTCGGGTCGGATTCGGGACCTACTTCCTTGTCTTCTTCATACGAATACACTACAGACGAATGAATTCAAAGTTGGATTCCTAAAAGCTATTACATGATAATGAACTGAAACTCTGAATGCATATTGATACTGTCTAGTCATATGCAGAAAACAAAATTCTAGTATTTTACTTTTTCTATTAGAACTAGAGAAATTTCACTATATAGGTATAAATTTGTTCATACCTATCGTTTCTCTGACATTATTCTATTACCTGAAGAGGTTTTCTATGTAAGACATGTACTGCTGGCGACTGTTTTCTTTAGTGTCTATATGAGGTTTATAGTATTGAAAAACATTTAGCAGAGAAGTGAAATTTTATGAGACGGTGAATTTCGATGACGAAGACGCTCTAATCTTTTAACAAAGTAGAAAATCGCTATGAAAAATCTTCAACAGTATCCTACATAGGCAATACTATTTCTATGGTTCAAGTAGATTAAGAGGGATAAGATTACTAAAGACCTACATCGGAATCAGTTTTAGAAGTGATCGGAGCTCTTTGAATTTTCTACCAGTAAATTAAATTGAACACAATAGAATTTTTTTGAATGATGAATTTTATTCTTTGATATTCATTGTACATACTGACGTGTTTTGAAGGCTCTATTAACATCTCCTCACGACTATACTCAGTTTGTACAATGAATTCAATGTCTTCATAAAAAGTTTATAATAAAATATTTCTCAATTTTATTCATATTTATTCTAGACATAATGGAAATATTTTATTAGATGATGAAGGTCATGTTATTCATATTGATTTTGGTTATATGTTATCAGCAACACCGAAAAATCTCGGTTTTGAAAGTTCACCATTTAAAATAACACAAGAATTTGTTGATATTATGGGTGGATTACAAAGTGATATGTATAGTTATTATAAAATACTTATACTTCGAGGTTTATTAGCTGCTAGAAAACATATGGATAAATTAATGCCTATTGTAGAAATAATGCAACATGGTAAACAGAAAAAAAAATATATATCTATAACTAATGTTTTATCTTTTTGCTTTTTGTTTAAAATTAGGTTCACAATTAAATTGTTTTTCAAAAGGAAATGTAACATTAGGTTTACGTGAAAGATTTCATTTAAATATGACAGATGAACAATTAGAATTTAATGTTGAAAAAATGGTTGAAAGTAGTCTAAATTCATTGACAACAAGAGTTTATGATACATTTCAATATTATACAAATGGTATAAGTAAATGACACAATGAGATATATACATATAAAGATTTATTTATTTTTTGCACCCATATTAAGTATCAAAAGAAAAAAATAAACACCCGGGCTGCTTTTCTTTCATTTTTTTTTTATTGTTATATCCATGTTGTTGTTATTGATTTTCTTTTTCTCTTCATCATCTGTGTCTTCTCGTTGGTCTTTTCTCTTTCTCTTTTATCGGTTGTACAGCGAGAATTCATTTTACAAATACGGTTTTCTTTTTCTTAACTTCTACTTGAATGTTCCACTATATTTATGATGATGTTGACTTAATTGGTTAAAGTGTGTGTATGTGTGACAGAGAAAATATCTTACACAAATTCATTCTTCTTGATTTCGACTTTTTTTTTTGTTGTTTATCCATTATTCGTGGAGTACATTATGGACTTTTTTCTCGTTTTCTTTTTTTTGTTCTGCAACAAAGAAAAAAAGCTAATAAAATTACGCCTACTATAAGATTTTACTGTTTATTGAAATATATTCTAGTTCACAAGAGAAGTTCATTGACTGATTAATTGATCTAAAATTGAAACTAGCATAATTTTCCTCAGAAAAATTAATTGTCGCATTTCGACTTGACACTTTGCATAGAAGTAGACACTTTAGTAAGAATAATTCATAGTGAAAGTTTCAGGACATTTAACTCTGCAATAGCTCATTGATAATCTACCTGATGTAAATTGTTTTGATTTAAAAAGTGATTAATTGATTGGGAGACTTTCCATATAAGTTTCTTCACTATGAATTAAAGCAATATGTACAATGGATGATATTGAAAAAATAAGAGAACCTATCTATCAGCTAGTGGCGTATCTAAAACAGTGGCGACTCGCTGGCGGTGGGTGGGCAGTGGAAGGTGGCGCCACTCTTTTTTTGCTTCTAAGTTTTCAATTGTGTGTTATTAATACCTGAAATTTTTATTATAATCTGGCCCTAACATGAACTACATCCACTAAAAATTTCAGGTTTTAATAACGCATAATTAAACATTTAAAAGCAAAAAAAGAGTGGNTAGTGGCGTATCTAGAACAGTGGCGACTCGCTGGCGGTGGGTGGGCAGTGGAAGGTGGCGCCACTCTTTTTTTGCTTCTAAGTTTTCAATTGTGTGTTATTAATACCTGAAATTTTTATTATAATCTGGCCCTAACATGAACTACATCCACTAAAAATTTCAGGTTTTAATAACGCGTAATTAAACATTTAAAAGCAAAAAAAGAGTGGCGCCACCTTCCACTGCCCACCCACCCACGCCCAGCGAGTCGCCACTACTTATCAGCGACAAAATAATTGCGAAGTATATTTTTAATACGTTTTTGAATTATATTTGTCAATAGATCATTGTATGCTTTATCGACTGTATTCTTTAGTTAAACATAGCATGCTGAATTTTTGTCAATGCTCAGATTAGAATCTTTATTTTAAGGTTACTGATCTCGTATGGAAACTTATCCAACACAAAATTTGTAAGAAGAATATAAAAATAAAAAACATGAACTCCGATATATGACCAATGAAGCATGAAATGATCTATAAACAAATGTTAGTCAAATATGTATTAAAAATACTCAGATGGTGATTAGATTGAATTTCAATTCGAATGTCAGAACATAGATGATTAGATTGACAGTCGAAAACAATAATAGAACGAGCGTGTGTCGAATCTTATATCAATAATATCATACAACTGACTGTCAATTCCAAAAATAAGACATTCAAATTTCACTCGACTGGAAAATGCAGTGCGAATATTCCAATGTCGATTGAATATGGAACGCTTTTTTTCCAAAAGATAATCATGCTTTAATGGAATCAAGGTTTCTTTTTTTGTCGTTACAAATCGAAAAAGCTATATTTCGATCAATCAGATTATCGAAGTGAGAAAGAAATTGTGAAGTAGCTTTTGCGAAATTCATCATTAAGATAACACTATTAACAGTTATCAACATATTTCTAATGAAGATTATGAAGCAAAATCATCTGCCGTTATAATATTCCACTTCTTTCTTACCGATTTTGCCATTTTGATTTTCAGAAGTGTTTCACACATAAAACCAAATCTTGCAATGCATTCTGTAGTGTATACTAAGTGATTGAGCCAACTGAGATTTATCCATACTTCATGTCTTAAAAAAGATTAGCTTCTAGAGTGTTTTCAGGAACAATACTCTATTCATTTGCTCATATATTCAATCAATCTCCATGTAAAATTAAGCTGTTTCAGTTATATATCGAATGATGTATGAACATATGAGAAAAGATCATTCCTTGCCTTTACTAATATTAGGATATGGTTCATGTCGTATACTATTAATAGATTCCGTGACAAATATCACTTAGTGCTCCTATCTGCTGGTAGAAGTTTATGTCAAATTTTAAATCAACCGCTTGATCGCGATGGAATATTATCAATTGATGCTAAGAAACTCACAAAAACAAGTGCGTGCTGATGAGGATAATATCCACACGCAAAATAGAAAAGTAAATTTTGTTTTTATACTGCAAGAAGTATTTGAAAGATCTTCTCTATTCAAGCATAAATCAACAATTTTCCCAATGTATTTCTGCTAGTGAACTTGCCACACATTCTGAAAAATATGGTTCGAATCTATCCTTCGACATGCTTGTTATTTTTTTCTGAAAAATCGAATAATTACTATTTTTCAAGTTTAATTTGAATTATTACTATCTACTCTTGAAGTACAAGAGAGAAAAATCTTAAGATTCAGCCATCTCGAGTCGATTTTATCTCGATCAGACCAATTCGATGTGTTGCAATCTCTGAATATGTTCTCAATCACAGGTTAATAAAGAAACAAACTAGAAAAAAAGATGTATGAAAATGTGTAAGTTCAGTATGCATGTTCATACTAAAGTTTGTGACGCATTTTATTTTAAGGTATTGGCTGAGCACAATGCGAGAATTAAAATACAACAATATCGGTGCAGTGTATTACAACATGAGTGACTATTCGAAATCGCTTGAGTTACACACAAAATCGTATAAAATCCTTCAGATAGATTTATCTCTGCATCATACCTTGTTGATTTTTCCATACTAGTGGTTCGGAAAATATTATCGAAGTATGAAAGAGTACCCAAAAGTACTTGTTAATTTGGAAAAGTAATACGTCAATAAGTGTTACCCGGAACACATTCAGATTTTGGTTTAACATACAATAATATTGGAAATGTTCATCGATGAATGGAAGATTATGAAAGGGCACTTTCATTTCATCAAAAAACATTAAATATTCAAGAAAATGTTGAATGTAACCCTCTGGAATGCGCAATGACACATATGAATTTAGGTGAAACTTATCGAAAGATGAAAAATTATTCAACAGTATTAATATACTTTCAAAAAGCATTACAAATTCGTGAAAATAAACTACCAAAAACTCATCCTGATTTAGCTGCAAACTATCATAATTTGACTAAATTATATATATGGACTACTCGACAATATAGTATGACAATGAAATATGTTCAACAAGTGGTAGAAATTCTTCAAGAGAAATTGCCTTCAAATCATTCTTATCTTTTGAACTATAGAGACACATTTGAAAAAATTCGAAAGAATACGTAATTTTTCTTTTGGCTTTCACAATAAATTGGTTTTTAAAATTTTTAATCATTTCCTTTTGCGGCTTAGCTCGGCTAATTATCGACTACATGTGCGACTGGGTAGATCTCCGTGGACTTAAAATGAGTACACACACAACTGACCATATTAGATTAGATCTTCTCCATAGCATGCACAAGGAATCTCTCTGGGTCAGGTTGTGATATAAGATGATGCTTCTCCTTCCTTCCCTACACAACAATATCGTTAGAACAAAAACTATAACATAGAATATCAACAATAAAGATTCGCTACGTGTCTATTGAAAAGAAAAACATTATTCCATCTGAAATAGATTATGTCTATCTTATCGA
This sequence comes from Rotaria sp. Silwood2, assembly GCA_905329745.1. Taxonomy (NCBI): domain Eukaryota; kingdom Metazoa; phylum Rotifera; class Eurotatoria; order Philodinida; family Philodinidae; genus Rotaria; species Rotaria sp. Silwood2. The sequence continues at coordinate 265,418 of CAJNSZ010000069.1, read as the reverse complement.
AAAGCTATCTTGAGAAGTCCTATTGGTCACTTTGATTTCTCAACTTATCTATATATGACCGTCTTCAATTAGAAGAAAAGAAACTAAACTTAGTTGGTACTTTACTGTTTTTCTATTTTTCTACTCAATAAAAAAAAAAATAATAATAATAGACAACATACTCTATTTGAGCTTGGGATATATAAATCATTGTATGAATTAATTAATAAATTTTTATTTTAACCGAAACGATAACATCGAAACCAATAATTCGGCTTCGAAATATTATTAGCATAAACTATAGAAGTAATCCAATTAAAAAACTCTTCCCCTTTCATTTGACTTTGATTCTTTATGAGGATTATTTTTCTGAATAAGTGCGTTTAACATAGGCATATCTAAAAATGTTGGTTCCTTTATGTGACTATCAATTAAAATTGATGAATTAGTTAAAAGATCATTGGAGAATATCTCTCTAACCATATGAAATAAAAAATTCGAAAACTTCAGGATAGACTATACGAGATTACCCTGAACCTATAGTGAAATTTTCAGCAAAATTGGACTCCAAAAACATTACTTTGAAAAACCGATTGTCTATATAATTTTTCGTGTCCCATCACTAACACTAGTTTTTTGCTAATAACTTCTCTGAATAAAGGTCTCTAACGCTGATTTTTTTCAGAATATCTAGAATAACTTAACATAAATGTGTCATATATAAAAATTAGATGTAGGAAACCTCATTATTCCGAGATGCACATGTTTTAATTTTGCGAAGACATATCGCTAACGATTGAAATGATCCATGAAGTACAATATGGGAATCTATTGTAGAAGCGAAAGTTTAAATATTATAAAATTATACAGCACTGGTGGACTATAAGTCTATGCAGTAGGTGTCAAAATTATTCAGTTAGTACATAATTTTCTACTCTTTTGTGTATACATGAAAACCTAGATGAGCTAAAATTCTATGGTTCTCGACAGATCATATCTTATAGTCTCTCGTACATACATTAGCAAAAAAATCATAGTATCAAAGCATTGATTTGTTTAGCTTTTATTGATGATACAGCGCATAGCCTGCCTGTTTTAAGTTAAAATTTTCAATTTGGTATATGATTCAATACAACAACTTGTGCTCGAAGTAATTCCTACAATGTTTAACTAATTCTATTGTTCGATACATAATGAACAAGAGTATTGCAAACAGCATTAGATATTCTATTTTAAATAGATATTTCATATTAGAAAATTTTTTTAGGTCGTCTCCTCTTTATACATCAATCACAGATAGACAATAGTTTCTACTTTCTTCGACGCCTGAATAAGACAATACAAGATCAGCTATATGCCTATTTTCCGAATCTCTGTTTTCGAAATCATCGCAATAAAATGTATTAACTTTCGATGCAAGTATCTAATAAGTAAAACACAAAGAATTCGCAAAGGACTACATAAAGTCGGCACGAGGTGATCTCAGTTTTCGATAATGAAGTTTCAATTAACACAAAAACTATTTCATCTACAATTTGTTCTATCTTGTAGAAGATTTCTATTATTGCTCCTACTCACAACAACTGACTGGAGACGAGCTTATCGATTTTAATTGTCTTAGATAAAAGATAAAGGCCAAATTATCGTTTTTCGAAACTGATTGAAGATCAAAAAAACATCTGCATTATTTAGAGACATTGATCATCCTGACATAGTTCAAATGAGTTTCTAGTGATTCGCCGTTCTCTCGAGCATTTCGTCACAAAGTCCAGATTTCTCTACTACAAAAGATACGTCATTTATAGAGGCCAAAGGCGTACGTGATCGACTGCATGAATGTTGTGCTTCGCACCTTAACTACAAAAGCAAGATGTGCAAACCAACTTATTATATTGAGAAAAGAAAGTTATTATATTAATTTGATTGCTATTTAACAATCTAAAATGCGCTATCAAGCCCATTAATTAGAGCCTTGCACAAATCCAACTTTTCGAGTACAATTCGAACAAGATGAAGTTCAACTCGAACCAAAAAATCGTCCTTCTTTCTTTATATCAAAGATATCAAATATAAATCAAAATAGTATTTAAGAAATCTCATTAGTTCTAAAGAGATTTTAGAATTTATTATTCTTATGTAAGTTATCAGCAAATGTTTCGAAACTTAATTAGAATATTCAATAAACACACTATTATATAAATTTATAATACTCAATATATTAGCTTCAACTATATTCAAAAAGTATAAAAACATTGTTGTGTCTATTGATAAGCTCTTTCAAAAAAAAAAATTAACTTTTAAGATACGATTTAAAAGTAATATTATCAATGCTGATCTCAGATTATGAATGTCTATCTTATTTCGATAGAACATGTTGAAATGAAAATTATTTTCTATATTCATTTCAAAATGTCTTTACCATAAAGACAGAAAGATCATTACTTATTCTATCACTATCGCATCAAATGCTATTGATTAACACTTGTGTAAAACTTCAATAAAACAATAGGATAACATTTTTATGGTCCCTTAGTATTACCTAAAGCGGTATCATCTGAAATTTTACAATATTTTTCAAATTATTCTGATAAAAAAATAATCTACTTAACTTCCTATGGATTCGTTCATATTGTAGAGAAGAATGATAAATTGTGACATCGTTTTAGAATTGTTTGAATCATAGCTATGGTACATATAAATAATATGAACTGCATAGCTCTATAGCACATTGTTTATTACACTAATGTTGAAAAAACTCAAATCATACGTGTGTTCGTACTACTGCGATAGAGTATCGATCAGAATATTCCCAGTCGCACAAGTATCAAATTGGCATTGTTTGATTCTATGTCTAGCACACATTATACTGAACGGTCTACAGGCAGATTTTGTCCGACCCGAATCACATGAGAATAGATAGAAAAAGGCAGATGATATTATAAACAATAAATTCAACACTTTTTGAAGTTTAACCCGAATCTAATGGTTTCTTATGCTTTACAAAACGCTCTTGATTTACGTTTATTATGTTCTTAAATACTTCTCATCAAGTGAATATCTTATTGTCAATGACATATATTTCAAGTGTCTAATCTTATTCTTATTTGAATTATCTTCTTTTATTTGAATTGTTTCTATGCATTACATCTGGTGTTGATTATAGGGAACAGAAAAATGAACGTGACAATCATTTTTTATGATCATGATAATTTAGTTTTATTTCAAAAATGAATTGTTACTGTAACATTCATCACTACTGACAACATCAATATCATTCTGTTCATCAACATCTTCTGATGATGGACTATCCGATTTATTTTTTACTTGTCGATGTACTTGTTTTTTATATTTCATACGACGATTTTGAAACCTAGAATATATATATTTTTCAAAAATATCAATAGAAATAACATAGTACATACCATGTTTTAACCTAGAGATAAGAAATAAGAAATAAAAATCATATATCATCGATTAACGATTAGAAAATCTAAATTTTGTTTTACCTGTGCTTCGGATAAATTAAGTGTATTAGCCAATTCAAAACGTTCTGGTGTACTTAAATATTTTTGTTCATCAAATCTTTTTTCAAGTTCATTCAATTGTTGATCAGTAAACACTGTTCGAGCTTTTCGTCGACGACAATGTTTCAATAAATTTTCATTATTTAAGTAAGTATGAAAATTTAAACCTAAGTCATAGATAAAACATATTTAAGAATAGTCAAATATAACTTGTGTTAGCAAGCGACTTTGTTTTTTTTGTTTTTATTTAGCAAGTATATGACTTTTCGTTTCGATGAAATAATTAATTTATGAGTAGATCACTAATCACATACAAAACGAGTGAAAGACATATATAATAAAAAAAAAAAAAAAAGCTTGAGCCGATTAGAAAGGATTCTCATTAGCCATCTCAACGATAATATTGTCGTTGTAAATAGACATGCAATAAAAAAAAAAAGTCGGACAAAAATATTTACATACCAGGATAAATAAATGGATGTAATTCTAATTTTTTCGATGTATATTGACTAATTAATTGATAAAAATTAAGTGATACTGATGGTGATATCCAAGGATATTGTTTTGTTGTTAAACCACCTGGTCGTTTAAAAGCCGAAAGAAGATCATCAATAAAAAAGCTATTCTTCATCATTGTATTCATTCTTTTCTTTAAGTTTGTATTTTAATCAAGTGAGAAAAATTTCCATACTAAATTGCAAGTAATCAAAGTAAGAGAGAGATAAAATCTCATTGGTAATACGAACAGTGGCGAGAAAATATACTGCTTATTGGACGGTCTCGAGCTAATTTTACAATAGAATTCATTAGAGAAAAAGAAGAAAAAAAAGGAGTTTTAGCTCGTATTTGAAGATTTAATATATAAGTCGACATATTTTACTCCTATCTTTTCTAATTAGTATGGATGATGTTTGAATAGCATGCAATGTTTTTAGAAATAGAAATAATTAAATCAAATCAATCCTAAACATAAAAGACAAAGAAAAACGGTAATAAAATACGACGTACAACCTCGGAAATGAATAGAGATGTTTTTATATAAGCTTGTTTTCAATATCATTGTATTCTAAGATATAGTAAAGAACAAAAAATAAATAAAATCAGATTAATTTCTCAGATTGTAATAAATTATATCACTCTATAATTAATAGAATTTATTAATATTATCATTGCACATATATGAATAAATTAATGAACAACATTAGTTGGTTAAATAATTTTACAACATACATTAGAAATTGTTATTGACATTCATATGAATAAAATATTATTGTTATTATACTTTGTGAAGCGTACAAACATAATATATATTGTACACAGAATCAACTACTTGGATTATTATCAAATGCGAAATTAAGAGAGATCAAGATCCGAGACATAGTTTGTCTATAAAGAATGTTCCATAGGTTCTGGGTCTCAACGAAAATTAGTTTCTATGTAAACAAAGAGTGATCTCTATTCAACTATGTCTATATGAGTTTCAAGTACTTAGGATGATGTTTTAAGTGGTATATTTTATCCGAATGACATTATCTCTTTTAAACTATAATGATATGAACGATTCAGAAGTTATAATGAACTATATACTCGCAACCACCCATTTAAAACACCATCCGAAGCATTCAAAGCTCATATAGATATAGTTGATTACACATGAACTAATTTCTGTTGATGCCCAGAACGTATGGGATATCCTTTAGCTGTGTCAATAGTAGTGCTGAGCAAGTACGAATACGTACTCGAGAAAATCCGTACTTGCTCAACTCTAGTCAACAGGCTATGTATATTCATTTCTTAATTCTTAGTTATTGCTATCAGTAAAATATGTTATCTGTCCTTTGTCTAGATCATATATTTTATATATGATATTGATTTCATCTTGAATAGTAGTAATTATAAATTTATTAAAAGAATTTATTAGAATAAAAATGATTAAATTAATACTTGATAATTTTTGTTGTCAATCAATTGATTTGTTTTTTTTTTCTAATTACTACAAATAATTTTTCTAAATAGCATGCATGGCTTTGTTTTGCTAATATACACAAGAAGAAGAAGAAGAAGAAGAAAAAACAAATAATGAGCGAAGATTCAAAACAATGCTTCGTCATTATTTCTATCTATATTATTCACACATATATCAAGTTATAATAAGAATACCCACTATCGAACTAATTGTTAAAATAACAAAAAAAAAAAACAAGAAAATTTCTACGAATTATTTTTTTCTATTTTTTAATTTCTATTGTTTGTGATTGTATAGTTTTTGTTTCAAGATTAGCTAATTCTTCTTGAGTCATTTCATGTTGTTTATTTAATTCAGCCATTTGTTGAACTAGACGAAGACGTTCACGAAGAATTTTTTCTAAGATTGTTTCATTCTAGACACAAAAAAAAAATCAGAAAGAACATGATAATAATCTAATTTGTATAGCTGAATATTATCATTTATACGAATGTTATAAGCATACCATTGAAGCAGACGATACAGTAGTTGAAGTTCCATCCAGTCCATTAGTTCCATTTCGAAGTTGACTAGCCGATGAATTGCCTATTGGAAGACCTGATTCAAACATATCATATGATAATGGCACGTCAATTGGACTAATCATTAATGAACGTGATTCTTGATCAATATTTTTATGTTGTTGACTTTGTTTTGCATTTTCATTAGCATTCGTTTCATTTGCAGACATGGATGATATTGATCGTATTAGTTTTTTTGATGCGTCTAATGTTTCTATATAGGCTGAAGGACGATTCATTGAAGAATTATTTGTATGTTGATGATACAAATCAGTATCTAGCGGTGTAGCTAGAATGCATAAAATATTAATTTTATAAATATGTAAACAGAACTAAAAGTAAAGAAATCTAATAATGAAAGAGATCGAAATATTGTAAGACTATAGAAGATATCAGTAATCGATTAATATATTCACGCCGATGTGACCCGCTGATAGCACCAGTCAGATCTGAATATGGAAATTTTCTATGGATTGGGTTCGGGATAGATCTGATGGATTATCATCAAGATTTCCAGAAAAATGTGTAGGGTGTCTCGGTCGTAGAATGTAAATAATCGACAAAAGTCATCTGAAATCTTCGAAGCGACTTGAAATGTCAAACTACACTTACGAGGGAACTACCCCAAGTGATTCACCGCTTTTGAGCTCATACTTTGGGGATAAGTAGGAGACCTCGACACTAGAATAACCCTAAGAGGATTTGGGCCCATGCACCTGTGGGGCTGAGTTATAACCGTTTTACTCGATTTCTGCCCTAGGGCACTGGTTCACCTGCAAAACCAAATCAACGAATTTCGATCTGAAATTTTGTCCACGAAGAGGCCTAATGGCCACTAGAATACCCTGAAAGTTTCAGACAAAACGAATGCATCCTTCTTAAGATATTGACTCCACAATAAATTCCGGGTCTGCTAATTCTTTTCGAGAAATAGTCGGTTTTTGAAAATTCAATATCTTAAGAAGGATACATTCGTTTTGTCTGAAACTTTCAGGGTATTCTAGTGGCCATTAGTTCTCTTCGTGGACAAAATTTCAGACCGAAATTCGTTGATTTAGTTTTGCAGGTGAACCAGTGCCCTAGGGCAAAAATCGAGTAAAACGGTTATAACTCAGCCCCACAGGTGCATAGGCCCAAATCCTCTTAGGGTTATTCTAGTGTCGGGGTCTCCTACTTATCCCCAAAGTATGAGCTCAAAAGCGGTGAATCACTTGGGGTAGTTCCCTCGTTAGTAATCAGTCATAAAAACTAAAGGCTCTCAGATAGTGATGAACGGTACCAATCGTTTTTGATTCTAGTTTTGCACTTAGTAATACATATACTAGCGAAAAATCCAATATCATTTTCTAGCAGTGTCTTGCATGACCTCTAATGTCCTCCCTCTTAGAGATTCATTACTTTTTTAAAATTCCCTAATATTTCGTCTATTCTGAATGTTTATGTGTTCGACAACTCGGATTCATTTTTTATTTTTATTTCTATCTAATAATGTTAACATGTTCATATATTTTTAAATATAATCTCACCATCATTCATTCGTCTAGTCAACATAAGCAAATCATTCATTGCATTATTTGTATCTTTTGGTATTAAATATGATCTTTGAGCATTATTTAACCAATTTTGATGTGATTCAATTCCATCAAAATCTGTTTGACTTCGATGAAGTTTTTTTAATGGAAATTTTTCTTCACATTTTTTATTTGATATTATTTCACTATTAACAAGTTGACATATTGTTTGCATCATAGTTTGTAATGTTATCATTTGATTTTCAATTTTTTTTTGAAAATCTAATTGACTTTTAATAACAATTGAAAGTTGATCTTTAAGATGATTTATTTCTTGATTTCCTTTAGACTTCGGAGTACACTTAAACATATACGAAAAAATAATAATAATTATTATTATTATTATTATTTAAATAAAATCATAGAAAAAACACAATTTTCTTTACTTGTTTAACATGACCCGTAAGAGTAATAAGTGCTGTAGCAAGTGCTGTACTACATGTATGTGATGATAGAACATTTGTATTTGATTTAAAACCTGTTAAAGATTCTAAATCATTTAATTCTGATGAAAGACGATCGAGTAATTTTTTTAATTTATCTGATGATGTATTCATATTCGATTCAGTATTATTAGATTGACCATCAGGTTTTAATCCATCTGATACAAATGAAACACTATTTGTTGATCGAATACCATTTAATTGTTGACGAGATTGAGAATAAAGACTTGATGAACGAATTATTGGATATTCTTGATTAGCTTTTCTATTCGAACGACTTACACGAACAGGTTCATTTTCTATTACTTCTTCATCATCAGAATGAACAGATGGATTATCTATGTAGAAAACATAAATTATCATTTCATGAATGGCATATATATATAGTTGTTCAAACCTTCGTCAGATTGATTCAAATCAATAGTATCTGATGAATGTATATTTTTTGTTGATGTAAGCCTAAAAAAATGCTGAAATAACTGAACCAATCAATAATATAAGTTCGTATGTAATAGCTCAATCATCACATTGTAGCACACGAGAGAACTCTTCCGGATGATAATCGATGTTTGAGTTCATATTTCTTCCATAGATAGGACTCATAGTGTAGACAAAAGTCCTGAACGGATTCGTGCTATTAGACTTTTCTTCTCGAGATACGTTCAGGCATGCGATTAAGGGAGGGATAACAGGATAATTCTCGCCTCCTAAAGTTTTTCATGAATTCTACTTCTCTCCCTAGGAATTTTCTGTTATAGATAAGCAACGTTTTTAATCTGTCGATAGAACAGATTGATTATGTAAAAGCAAAGTCGTGATTTCAATTTTTTAAAGAGAAACTGAATTAGGCTACATGTTGATTGGATGTAATAAACATGAGCAAAGTTTTAGAACACAACAACGAATTAAAACAAAACTACGAAATAGTCTGTCATGAAAAGCATTAGAAATAGCGGTAGAATTTAGTATATTGAAACTACATGTTACGAAAGATGATTTAGATGATATTCTCTTAAGCAGAACCAAACGAAAGCTATGTATGTATATAAATATCATATCTTTATCTTTGAGAAATTGAATAGATATAAACCACTATAAAATGATAATTCTTTCTAGAGATTTGTAAAAATTCAAGGAGGAACAAACTGATTTCTATGTTAGAAATCAATGACAGTTACTCTAAATCATAAAGGACGTTCAGTAATAAGATTAAAAGTGAAGCTCTGATTTCTAATGGCTTTTATTGATTTTTTCAATAATTGTAAGTATTCCTAGTGACTGCTCTTGGTTTCTAACGATTTCTCGTAATTTTCCTTCATTTACAAGCATTTCGAATAATTCCTGATAAACAGATAAAAACTAATTTCCACTGATGGAAATCCAATAAGTCATTTTGTTCTTCCTTGTACAAAATTTAAGTACATCAAGGAAAATGAACGTTTCTTGAAACCATTTTCATTAGCCGATTAATAATGATCAAAAAAATTCTGAACAGGATCCGAACTATTACAACTCTGTTTTGGTGTCATATCGCTAATAGTAGCTTTTCAGGTTATTTACAATAACTCAACATATATTGCATACTTTAGAAACTTTTCTATTATGCATCATTGATCATGCAGACAACTACATCTATTTATTGTATTTACTTTGTATTTTTGGTCAAATGATTTTTTCCATTACGTATCTAAAAATTAATTTCATTTATAAAATTCTTTTCAAATGATTTTATTTATCTTACACAATTATTTTTTGAAATAATTTTATCTGATCTATTCGGTTTTTTTATTAATTCATTTATCTAAATGAAAGATATTTAAAATTAATTTTGATATTTATTAAATTTCTTTTTTTACATCACGTTGATTAAAAAGTATTTCACGTAAAATATCTAATTGATCTTTTCGTATATCATTCATAGGTAAACATTTTCGTTGTTTTTCTTTTTGAATTAATTGATAACATGGTCTTCGTTGATTCTAGAATAAATATTTTAAAACATTATTTTTTTTTTTTTCTCTCTTTAATTTTTAAATCATTACAATTCCATCATCACTCAATCGATCACCAATAGATGACTAAATGAATTTAAATAATTAAAATCATACGATAAAAAATAAATATATATTAATTATCATACATCTCGATCGAGAAATTTTTTAAAAGTTGATTTTCGTTGTACAGGTACTTTCGACATATTTTTAAAATGAACAAAATATGAACTATAAAAGAGATTGGATCATTTGACTATGTATTCCTATGGTGACCAATACATTTCAAAAGTGCGTCATCTATTTATTATATAGAATATGTGGTAAACTGCTTAGCAACAATACATCATATGTAAGTTAAATTCTATTAACATGTTGAAAGCAGGATTATTACCTTCGCCGATTATTATTCCATTATCATCGAATCCACTTTCATCAAAAAATAAAATTGATACACAAACATTTATTGAAATTCGATCAGGTTTTAGTTTTTTTTTTTGAATTATTCTCAATAATAATAATATGATATTGGTTTTTATTTATAATATATTTAGATGTTCCAAATGTACGTATTTATTTTACTGTTGATGGAACAAAACCTGATCCATTTCAAATATTTCGAACTGGTTCAATTTCAACTTATCTTTATCGTGGAGCATTTCGTCTTGGTTCAGGACGACGTGTACTAAAAGCAATTGCTGTTACAAAGTAGATTAATTAATATTTTAATTGTTTTATTTTTGTTTTTTTCCTTAATAATTTTTTATTCGATAGTAATGGATTACGTGAAAGTAATATTATAACAAAATTTCTTGATGTAAATGATAAATATTCAGAAAATGATGATGGTAGTCCGCATGAATATTCAGATAATGATCAAAGTTTAGTAGTAAGTATTTATATATTTTAAAATAGAAATAAATAAAAATTATTAATATCAATAATTTAGGATCAATATCAATCGAAAGATGATTTCAATCGATCGAAATTGGATGATGATTTTAGTATTCAAAGTAATTTTGAAGGTCCTATTGCACCTGCTAATTATTCTGGTACACAAGCCAATGTTTGGAATATACCTGATGAAAATTGGATTGATCCAAATCGAAATTCTCAATATGAATATACAAGAGAACAAATAGTTGAAGTAAATTTTTCTTTTCAACTATTTTATTTTTATATGATTTGATATTTAGCGTTTACCACCACCACTGCCGCCGCCGCCTCGTATTATAGATACAACATATGAAGAGGAAAATTTTTGGGATCGAAAAACAAAACCATTAAGTCCAGGCAATGGAAATTGGAAGAAAACTCTTGAACATCTATTCTTAAATATTTTTAATTATGTTAAAGATGAACGAGAATTACGTGAACTATTTGGATGGAAAATATTCGGACGAGTATTTTATATTTATTATATTCTTTCTACAACATGCTCATTATTTTCATGTTTTGTTTTTGTTTAGATTGAAACAATTCGTCTTATAGATAAAGGTAATACTTATCAAGTGTTATCAACATTTAAAAAACCTCTTGGTGAACAAACTTTTCATGAAGAACCACCACTACCATTACCTATTCGAAAACGTTCATCAAAACGTCGATCTACAAAACGAATACGAACACCACCTGATACTGATGAAGAAAAATCTATTCGACATACTCAATCATTAAAACCACTTGATATTACGGAAGAAAAGTCTAATCGAAAGAATCAATCATTAAGAACATATGATTCTGATGAAGAAAAATCTATTCGATATACTAATTCATTAAAGTCACCTGTTCGTCAAGAGAAATCTATGTATGATGAAGAAGAAGAACAACAACGAACACCAAAAATTTATACTGAAGAAACAGAAGTAAAATAATATCAAAATTTTGTTTTGTTTTCGTTTTTTTTTTTTTAATTTTATTTTAATAGGAACAAGGAACACTTGTACCATTTCCTAATTTTAATGTCGACCAAGGTAAATAAAATTCCAAACATATGAATTTATTTTTTATTTATTTTTTTGTGTATAGATTGTGAAAATCTTCATAAATCAATGAAAGGTATTGGAACAGATGAAGATATACTTATAAATATACTTGGCAATCGTAGTAATGATCAACGTTTACAAATTCGTGATAAATATAAAACTAAATTTGGTCGAGTATGAAAATACAATGAAATCTAAAAACTATTTACAAATAAAAAAAAAAAACTTATTTATCTAGGATTTAGAAAATGATATAAAAGGTGATACATCAGGAAATTTTCGTAAAGTTTTAAAAAATCTTCTCTATTCTCCTGTTGAATATGATTGTTATGAATTACAACGAGCTATTAAAGGACTTGGTACAAATGAAGAAGCTTTAATTGAAATATTAGCTAGTCGATCAAATAAACGTTTACAAGCTATAAATGATCTATATTCAAAATGTAAAGATATTTTTGATTTATATAATTTCTTTTTTTTTTTTGTATTTTTCTTTTTTTTTTTTTAGTATTTAATCAATCACTTGAAAAAGATATTATTAGTGATGTAAGTGGTCATTTGAAAAAATTATTAGTTGCATTACTACAAAGTCAACGTCCAGAGTCGAATCGAATTAATGAAAATGAAATTAAAAATGATGCAAAACAATTATATGAAGCAGGTATAAAGAAATGGGGAACAGATGAATCAAAATTTATTCAAATTCTTTGTAATCGAAGGTTTATAATTTTTAGAAATTTTATTTTATTATTTTTGCTATATTTTATTTTTATTAGTAATGTACAATTAAAAGCTATTTTTGAAGCTTATCAACAATATAGCAAAAGAGATATTGAAGATGATATTAAATCAGAAACAAGTGGAAGTTTATGTAATGGTTTATTAACAATCGGTAAGTATGTTGATATACAACGAATCTACTGATTTGAAATATCATATTTTATCTTTTCTGAAATGATGTATGAGTTTATGAACGAAATTTTGTGTCATATAAGGCACAGTATGGTTTAACGATTATATTGTCTCTTGCATATTTAAATGATACAATGTTAGGATCATCTATATGAAAATACGCTTGCTAATGAAGAAACTACCTAAGTTGATTTCCGTCGTTTTTTTTTCGGTTGAAACTTTCTGGACATTCTAAAGGTCATTAGATCAATCTACGAATAAAAATTTCAGATCGAAATACCATATTTTGATTTTTCTAGTAAATACCTAAAAATGGATGGAAAATTTAGTAAAACAGCCACATAGATTGATTCTACTATCGCCGAGATTTCCTGGTGGATCTACTATCAGCTCAAAAAGCGAGTTACAGTTCGAGTAGTTTCCTCGTAAGTTGAAATATTTTTTGCTAGTTTTCTTTAGTTTCTCTTGGTAACACTTTGTACAACTGAGTAAAAAGAAATTTGAAGTATTTACAAAGACGAAGATGAATGGTTTGTTTGACGTTTTGAAAAATAGAAACATCCGTTTTCCTTATTGATCTTCATTAAAAATAAAACATTAAGAAAGTTTATATGCTTTGTTTTGTCTGTAATTTATTCTTTTTTTTTTTCAGTTCGCGTCATGCGTAATCGACCTGGTTTCTTTGCATATCAATTGCAAAAAGCACTTAAGGTATGTTTTATTATTCATCAATATTTGGTTGATATCATAAGAAACAAATATTATTGTTATGCATTTCAAAATAGAAGATGAATCATAACAATTTGAATAACTCAAGGACCTGAACAAATTTTGCGAAAAGAGTTTCGCCAATTTGTCTTCAAGTCTGGATGACATCAAGTCGTAGCAGTAAAGTTTTGCTCAATCGATTCAGAAGTGGATCTTAATTATAAATACGATAGTTTCCAGAGATCTGACATTTAATGAACAAAGTTATTCTCTTCTGAATTATACAAACTCTAGATTTCTATTTTGTACTAGTCAAAAGTTAGAAGACTTTTGGAAAGATTTTCCGAGCTTGACTACTTGGCCCTGGTTTATGTGTAAAATAGTTGTAAAATGAATAATTGATTAAGTTAAGTCGAGTAATAATATTTATTTTAGTTTCAAAACGATCTACAACAATCATGTCCGAGATTCACAGAGAAAATCTATGGAAAACTCTGATAACTTTTAAATAGTACAAATTAAAAGTCTTGAATTTGCATAGTTCGAAAGAGAACAATTTACTCAATTAAACATATGTATTTTAAAACTGAATTAGGCAATGTTGGATCTCTAAACACCATGATATTTATTCTAAAGATTCACTTATAAACCGATCGAGAAATGTTTTCATGTTACAGTTCGATTTGTTACAGAGTTAGCAGCAAGCTGATGAAAATCTTGTCGCAATATTTATATGCATTCACTAGGTATTCCAGTTACGATTTCTCGCTTACTATTTTCAAATGCATAGTACTCTAAATTTTGATGAATATATATGGGTGCGATCAACTGGGAGGGGACCCCATTTCGATACACTCCTATTGTACGGATAAAACATACTATTGTTCGGGTCATATAAGAGAGGATCCTAGATAACCCTTGATTGGCCCGAACAACATCATGTTTTATCCGTACAATAGTAGAGAAAAGCTACCAACTCACACGATAAGCTCGTAGCTTTTCTCAGCTATTGTACGAATAAAACATGATGTTGTTCGGGCCAATCCAGGGTTATCTAGGATCCTCTCTTNTATCATTGAAAGTTCAAATTGAACGAAAATTAGTAGCACGAGGCAGCTCACAAACTGTCCAGCAAAAGTTCTCCTGGTTGGTCAATTGCTTGACCATTCAAAATCAGTAGGATTTTGTAGCCCCCGGCTTGCTCTTTTGAATGGTGAAAACCGCAGCTCGATAACTCAAAGTAATCAAAAGTTATTCAGAAAATGGTCGTTAATACTTTTAAAAAAATCCGCCATTAGTTAGTGCATTTCTCTTTTTTTCTGTTCATAACAGCTTTGCACTTGTTATACTATGCGATTGGATATTGAAGAGTGAGAAATGCTACAAACAACATTTAATATTTTCTTAGCATCATTGCCTTGTTTATTATTGAGAATAGAGACTTTAAGATAGGAATTAAGTAAAGTCGACATAAAAGTATACTGAGCCGCCTCCACTGCTAAGTCTTACTAGCTGAAGCCAAAATGAAATATTATAGATGTGGTCGATTGTGGTCGGAAATGTTTGACCAAGGAAGTTCCTACCATCGCTTCGACATTGCTCTCTAAAACAGTTACTCGATAATCGACACTTACTGCCATTGCATATGCTGCCTTCGCTACCAGAGCTGCAAGTTGATGAACACCAAGTAGTTAATCCAGTAATGCTTGTTGTTGAATTTTCGAATTCTGGATTATGAAGCGATTCGACCGACGGGCTCGAAAATAAATTGGGTAGATACAAAATCTAAACAATGTCTGTCAGTGAACATCTCAGATCTAGTCATTAAAAATTGATCTTTTACGATCAATGATGCCTATGTACTTGAGTTTATTTTTGTCAATGATGCCTGATATTTAATCTCATGCACGATAAGTCACGTGATTTAGATTTTCTCGTAACAACTAGAAAGTAATAGTAATACTATGTCATATGAGCCCAAACAGTATAAAGATTCTTGGCCACCATATTTCTCACCGTGTGCTATGTTCGCTCTGCTAGGTATGACTTGTTGTCTATTCCTTAATGCATATCTGTTGAATCTTTACTGTAGTCTGTCTCACCAGAGTAGGAATCTCAGGAGAACTGTGGAATACTGCCAATACTAGCTGATAAAAAACACTAAAAAGATGTCAAATAGCGTGCCACCAAACAACTGAGTATAGACTATCTATGCCCAAATTCATAGCACTTCTTCTGTACATCTTCACACTCTACATCTAATTGGGGATAGACGAGTCGGACTCATGACCATGACTCCAGTAGACTTGAGTCCTATTTGTTTAAAGGGTAAGATTTGACTCGGACTCGAAAGTTGGGTGTCGTTAACTCGAGTTATTTATTCAACAAAAAAAAAAGTTCATAGTTCAGCACCAAGATCAGATTCAGAAGAAATTGATGCTTTTCCTCAGGAAGAGAATTTAACCAGTCATATTATCTTCTAAATATAACTAAATTCATATCAATGTCTTAATAAGATTGCTAGAAAAATTATGTGTACTCCTGCTATGTCAGCAGCAGTTGAAAGTGTGTTTCCTCAAAGTGACCTTTTAATGAGATCGTATTGTTCAAATTTTTACACAAACTGATATTTGCATTTTAACGTCTTTGAAATACAATAAGGCATTACTTAGAGTGTTAATAAATATGTTTTGCTTGTAGACAACTTTAAGTTTAGGTTTTTGTTTCTAAAAATTCGTATTTTACTGTCTTTTCGTAATTGTATGAAAGAGTAGAATTGATTTTACTTCTTTTATTTTGTTGCTAAAGCTATAATGTTTATGTCATTTTATTTTATGTAAAATTGTTCATATTTTTTTGTATGCATGAAAACAGGGAACAAGATATCGTGACATGAAAGCCTTTTTGCTAACGTTTCTTATTAAAAATCAATAGAAAAAGAAAAGTAGCTTGCCTTGTCCATCCCTGCAGCCAAACCTCTCAGATCGCGCTGGATTGCACTTCATTGGCCTTTCAAGTCACCATTTTAAGGCAAACAGACTGTTGTTAGTCGCAAACGATAACGAGAAATCTAACACAGACAGAAAATTAGTACGGTGTTCAGTCTACTTTACAATGTGCATGGAGGCGCTGTCTCGTATAATTGGGATCGTTGTTGGTTAATTTGTTTTGGAATATTCGATGAATTTTCTAAAAGCTAAGAAGCTTTTAATGTGTGAACCATGATAAGGATGACTTTTCGAATAAGAACACTTGACTCATCTTTGATAAGAATGGTCTTGAAGTATTGCTTAGCTTTTGCATGAATATGCATGACTTCGATGCTAGGACAGTAATAAAACTCGATATGGCCAAAATCTTCTGTTGTAGGCTTAGTCCTCTTAGCTAGTCATTTGTTACGCCATAAATTGATGCTCATTATTTGCTTTCTTATTCGGATGTAGAAGAGAATGTTTATGGGAACGTTTGCAAGTAGGCTCAGCTTTAACAGTACCATGCCTATATGACTCAATATTAGCATCTATCAAAAAATCTGGTTGGTAGGTATTAGACTGTAAGAAATGCTACTGTACACATGAAATATCAGCAAATTATATGCGATATTGACAAGTGACGGCATTTTTGTAACGACATAAATCAAACAATAAAGGACTGTTATGCCCAGAGTGTTCCCCTCTGTACATAAGACGAAGATTAAGTGTCTCTTCTAGTCTAACTGGCTTAGGACATCTGCCCGGATAGCAGAAGATACGTGGTTTGAGTCCCGTGAAGAGTATCTTTTTCTTCGTTCTGTGGTCGTTCCAACTCGCTGCATTGTCCTGTATGATTCATACGACCTACGAATCATAACAAGGACATATACCAATGTATTAGGTTGAAGTCAAACGTCTTTCAACACACCCTCTTTCAAACATTTACAAATCTATGTAGTTTTCGTGTTTTATCACTCATATATGTAAAAACAAGGATTGTTGATATCGAGAAAACTAAAGAGTCATCACTGAACGAAGTATAGGCACAATCAAATATAATTGTCTAGAAGTCTTATTCTGCTTCTTCTTGCTGTCTTAATTGTATAAGACGATATGCACATATTCTACCATGTCTCCTTATTCGATAAGATTCATAGGAAAACCCGAGAAAATCTCATGAACATATTTGCATGAGATCTTTTACAACAAGATACTTGTTTTTAGACGAAAAGTATACTTGGAAGTGATTTGAACTCTTTTCAAGATGTCAAAAAAAAACGGATCAAAGACCGATTGTTTGCATCGCTCGCCAAATAAAATGTTTACTTTAGTTAAAAAATACTCAACGTCTGTTGAGAAGCACGATGAACTGCTTGAATACGCAATGCATCAAGCAATATTTTTTTGCAAAAAAGTTTATTTATGAACTGCTTAATACTACTCTAATTAAAAAGTTGTAGTAGACATCATTGAAGATCTTCCTGTTAAGTATGCACCACAAATAAATGAGACTTGCAGTTCTAACTAAAACAAAATGACGAATACATACTTATGACATAACTGTACATGGTACTGAGTCATTTATAATAGCTCTGGGGCATTTTTCTGGGTTGAAAAATTGTAAAAATGATTTGTTTATATAATTTAAGGAAACTCTACAAATGATGCTCTTGTGGTTTTTTTTCAAGGAGTAATCTCCATTTCATTTGGAATACTGAAATGGAACGGTTGTATTCCGAAATATACTCACTTTCTTCAGCGCTTGTTCCCAATAGATAGTTTATTGGCCATGACTGGAAATAATACATACTATTGATGTTCTATTCTAGTCGAAAGAAATCTGAGTTGAAATATATTGCATTCGAAAACATTTGACAAAGAACGCTATTGGTCATGTTCTTATAACAATTCATTGAAACACTCGATTCATTAATCAAAGTTGTGAACATAACGCACAACCATTCACAACAACTCGATCCATAAATAGTTCTGTTAGAATAAGATAGTACCATTGAAGTATTATGAATGATACCAATATTGATAGCAAGAATAGTGTTTAGAGCAGCTAAGAACGACATCAACAGAGAAGCGTTCGTCATTCTTTGGTGACAGATTCACATGAATTTCAGGAATTACAGATGAATGAACAATGATACGCTTTGCTTTGTTACAAATGACGTTTTATATGCACACCAAATGATGAACTTGACTAGAAAGAAATAAAAAAATTCATTGCACATTTGTGTTCGATCTCCTGTAATGATAACATCAAAGAAGAAAAAGTCCAGAGCAATTGAAATTGACGGATCAATATTGACACTTGATTTTTACTCATTACCGTTACTCTCGGAAGAATCAATATTAATCTGCAGTAAGAGAAGTTTCGCAAATAGTCTCAGCGAATTGTTTTCTATGATCGATCCCTTTCCAAAAGATGACCACAGAGAAATAAAAATCTTCGATTGTTCTCATACAGTTGTCTCGCCAATTTATTAGGAGAAAGCATGGCAAATTGCAACTTCTGCACATCATGATGTAGAATGGTACAAGCTAAAGAATACAGGCACCAGACTTCACATTGAATGTTGATTATGTATAGTTAATAATCGTTTTCATCCACTCGATTAAAGAAATACAAATCCTTGTGTAGCTTTCGCTCGGAAAAGGAAGTTAATTTTAATATGATAAGTATATACAGCTGAAGTGTATATATTGTGAGTTGGATTGGTTTGAAAGAAGAAATTCACTTTATTACCAAACACATGTATTTAGTTGGTATGGGTGAGACGCTTGTTTTCACCTACACGCATTCAGGCGCAAACGCAGACCTGCATCCACATCCTTCTGACTTTTCAAAATTACAAAGCCTGCAAGAGTCGAACGAAACATCACTTTTACCTCCTTAGCGCTGATATTTTATTATTTATTTAGCAATATGCAGTAAATAAAATAATTATTCGGACATCCTGTAATGCTTGTCTTGTGAAGTGAATTTTGCAAAGAAGAAAAAAGAAATTTCTCGACTCTGATTATACCATTCGATAGATCGAAGTCTGTACTTTATTCTACGAAAAAACATTTCTCTCAAAAAGGTTTTCATAAAGTTTTGGAAGATTTTCTATACACTGGTTGATATTCTGTGCAAAAAATGACTCGAACAACTGTAATTTTCCTTTTATGTATCTTTATTCTGCATCAAAATATGATGAATTGTATATATAACTATTGTTCTGGTATATGATAAGAATCTATCTTTTCAAGTGCAATTTACCGTGGAGAAAGAAAAGAAAAAAAAATTGTAACAACCGCATCATTTTGCAGAGAATTTAATTCTCTACAAGCCTTATCGTTCAAAACATTTTGAGTTTGATTTCGTTTCCTAACAACCAAGATTATCGGAAGATCTATATGAAATACTAATTTTAATTAGTAATTAATGCTTTTATTCAATGAATTTTAGGAATCAAAGACATGATTCGATTCAGTTTGGTGTTTTCTATCGAATGACATATTTTGAATTAGGTTTTCATTTTATCGCACCTGAAAAACTTAAGTTCTCTGTAAAAAATATAGAGCTTCCTGTATTTCGAATTTTTCTCGGATGCATGAATAGTTTTTCGGTTCTAATATGCATCAGAGTGGAGAGAATTGCTTTCTCTGTCGAATGATATATAACTCATAATATTTTCATGCAGACTTAAGACATCATAAAAGGAAAATTACAAGTGTCCAAATAATTTTGTTTGTATAGAAAACCTTCCGAAACTTTATGAAAACAGTTTTGAGAGAAACTTTTTTTTTCGTAGAATCAATTAGAAACTTTGATCTATAAAATGTTATAATCAGAGTCGAGACAATTATTTTTCTTCTTTGTGAAACTTGCTTCAAAAGACAAGTATTATGCGGTGTCCGAATAATTATTGTACATACTGTACGTGAATCCACTATTTGTTGAATATTACGAACTGTTAGATCTAATGAATTAGTTTAAAATCCTTAAAGTCAATATGAGTCGCCACCGGTGTAGCCCAATCCGCGGTTGAACCACCAAAGAAAGTTTGAAAAAAGATACCAGTGATCTTGAGTGTGTTCACCGTGCGGAAAAGAACGTTAGTTGCTCTGAATATTTCCTTTCCATCATACCAAACAGTGATTATTCCATCTTTTTTGCCTGGTGTGTTTAACTGAAGGCGTTGTGCAAGTGAATGCCATGTATTGTCTCCGTAAAACAATGGCGTACCAAGTTCATAAGTCGTACCCATATACGGTGAATCAGGTAAAAACGGATAGAGAATACCTCGGCCTTTTTCACGCCACATATATCGAGCTGAAAAGCCATCTGTACCATCCGGCGTATCAGCACCAGCATTGCCTTTGCCTCCATAGAGACCGGGTAATTTGCCACCTCTGACAAAATTGAAGTGTGATGGAAATCGAATCGAATAGACCAGCGTAACATCGGACAATTCTGGATGAAGAAGATTCGAGTGCCATTGAGTTCCACCTCGGGGCAGACCGGCTCTTTCTGTCGCTCCTGGACTCCAGCTACCTTTGGGAAAGTGAACTCGAAGGAAAGATGTGTCATCATTTTTGATAATTTCAAGATTTTCTTGACCGTAGTTAACACGGGTCGTGTTCCAGTGTGTCAACCAATTGGACAAAGCAAAGTTACTTGTCCACAAGGTCTTAACTGCTTCAGCTGAATGGCCTACGAGAATAGATCAAGTTATAAATTTGAAAGATGAACAAACATAGCTGTCTCTATCTTACCTAGCATCAGAAAGAGAACGATAGAAAAGAAGAAACACAACATATCTTTTTTTGGTTGTGTATTGACAAAATGCACACTTATTTATAGGGATAGGCAAGGACATATGCAAAATAAATAACTTTTACGTTCTTTAATATGACAAGTGGGTAAACCACCACAGGTGTGTATTGGTGACGTTATTTTGCTCATGTTTCGTTACTCATATATCAAATTACGTACGTAACATTCAATTACAATTGAATAATGATACCATATTGCGCACTAAATTGAGATGATGCTATAGCAGAGGAAAACGGTTAGGATAAATCACAATCATATCATAGACAAGAAAGGGAGAGTTTCGAAATAAAAAGACTAATCGTCTATTGAGTCACCCGTTTGATTCTTCTTTTTTTCTGTTCTATGCTACATTAATTTTCAATAGACATCTAATCATATCCGTGCGCTGTGAAGTCAGTTTTAAAACAGAACATGCCCAAGGAGACAATCGTTAGGTTGAAATTGTGAGCTATATAATGGAATGTCGAATCGTGCCATGTGTACATGTAAAATTCTTTACATTTGTACTTATAGTGACACATCGGTCTCTTTAAAACATCTTGTATCAAGCCGAAATATTTGAATCCAAACTTTGTTTTATTCATGTTTATGATATAAAACTTTGAATTCAATACTCTCGTAAGAAGAATAAATGATCAGAGAATTGTTGTAGATCCTGCATAGTGGTTTCCATGTGTCTACAAGAACAAACAAAAATTTTCAGCACCTTTGAGTCACACACTAAAATTGAAAATGCCTCTTTTTCTCGCTTTAAAAAACATCGCTTTTCGACCAATAAAAACTTGCTGATTTTCAATTCACTGCCCGACTAAATCGTGGCAAGTTCATTGAAGGTTTCATTGTGATTCTCTTTTTACATACGATTCATAGACATGGGTGTGGGTGTGAGTATGGAGCTGAACGGCAGGAAGACAAATATCCACAGCCCAGTTGTATCTCCCTCTGTGAATATCCTGCATGAGTTCAACTGTTGGAACCTACACCCGATCCAAACTCGAAAATCGTATTCATTTATTTATGCTCGCTTAGCTATTGTCTGCGAATACGATTAGTCGATAAAAAGTGAAACTTTTATAAAGGCACGAAATATTTATATCAAAAGGGCATCCCAAGAACTTCATTAGTTCTAAAACAATATCAAAATTTATCACACACTTGCCGACAGTGTAAACAAAGTCATCAAAATTTACATAGATTATTTAATCAGTATCAGAGATAGGCACAGGACTGTCATATCCTGGACCCACCTTCACGCTGTATTGAATCTGATTTTTTTACAACTTTCACATTATATGTAGTTTCATGATATTTCAAAATAACTTAAGAATGATAAAAAATTTAGTTTTTCGTTTTGTATATTTTTGTATTTTTTGTATCTTGTTTTCTATCAAGTACTTTCTCTTGTTCTATGTTTTTGCACTAACAGTAGTCACAAATCTATTTCGATTCAGGAACATTCAAACTGCATGAAGTTTTCAGGATACGTTGCAGCTGGTGTGAGGAAGCTACGGTAAAATTCTTAGCCCTATATAATGAAGTTTTCGGGAGATACTCAACAAACAATGTTCAAAAATAGCTCTTTTAGCGACCGAAAATTCTTGGTGGACCTTCATTCTGTAGACTTAATTTTTTTTGTTGAAAGAGTATGCCAGGATGCAAGACATAATAGAATCTTTTTTTTCTAAATTCTTACTTTCTAAGGGTAGAAAAGGGATGAGAAGTTCAATGTCTCAAGAAACTCTAAAAAAATGACGTCCTACTTATAAAAGTACTCTCTAATATTATAGTAACAAAACTTAATTCATAAAAAAGGGACTCTATCATGCTCTATATCTCGACGGGCTCTTTTAAACAAGAAAAGCTATTGGCCACAATGAAGCTTCTTCGAGAATTCTTGGATGCACGATCAAAAAACCATACACAGAGAAAAAACAAAAAAGGTTTTCTGTTTTTCCTAAAAACAGCATATTTTTCGAATAGAGGATGACGAAAATCTTCGAAAATTTTTGGCAAAAAAAACGGGGTGCCGAGAAAAGCATTTTATCGTTTGTGGGAGATTGAACGACAGACTATTTTCCGATGTATTTATCTCAATTTCGCTCATTCTGACGAGGGGGGGGGGGGGGGTAGTAAGAATATGACTATATGTAGAGATAATCATGATAACACTCTACAAGTTCATATTTTATTATATTTATTTTCTATGATGAACATAGGATTAAAATAATAAATCAATGTTCTTCTATATTTTCTTGTATTAATAATATTAGTCATTGTTGAAAACTTGAGTTGTTGTTTTTGCAAATGACATGAAACAAATTAGCTATAAAATAACTAATAAACTAATATGCACTTTGGTTATCGATAGTCAAGATAGAAATTCTTACTATAGTGCAGGGCAGAAAAGAAAAAGTTGTCCTGTGTCCATCTCTGGTTCTGGCCTATAATCGATCTCTATATGATCTGCTTTTCGAAGCGAACCAAGAAAGTCGTCTGACCTATGGGGCAATCGCTTTAGCGATGACTTAAATCGAGGTCAAAGTCCAATGAAACATTCTCTAATGTAATCAAGTTGAAATTTTCCACCAGTCGATCTTCGACTCCAAGATCTCCTTTATCTCTGGACATCAGAATATGACTTGTTCGCGCGAAGCATCTCTGATAAATTCAACAGTATTGATCGATTTCTTTCCGAACGCATGTACAAACCGAATCAATATCTTTACCGACAATAAACAAATCGATTATTACGACAGCTGCTCTTGTCACTCGTGTCTGTCGTGATTCAACAATTAATCAACCTCTTCTCAATAAACGAAAACATATTCCTTCGATTGCTACATCCCCTATCACTGCCACTCAACAACATCTTGGTTTGTTTATCGATCAAAGCGTTCAACATGGTCTTCAGATAAACATTTCTATCAATAACAACGAACATTTTTTGATTGATATGACTCGTTCATCAACATCGATGATTTTAATCGATTCGACATGAACATTTCTACCCAAATTCTTTTGCACATTCATCTTCTACCATTAAGACGTTGAACAATGATCAAAATTAATTGAAACAATTCGAAAAAAGACCTCTACTATCATGAAATCAATTTAATATTCAAACAAAATCAACATTTTGCAAAGATTCGTCCTGAACTGAAAAATAGTTAAATTTCAACATAATCGTGCAATGAATGAAGCTCAATTTCCATACCTTGAAATATACAAGATAAAATCTCTTCTTATGGAAAACAAATTTTAGACTTCGAAAAGATAATTAAAATGAAACAAATCGAGATTCCGATAGAACACGACGAACTCAGAAAAGAGATAGCATCTATCTAAAGCAATGAAATCAAGACCAATAGCGATGGATAGAAGAAACAATAACAAAAATCAAAACGAGTTCGACCAAAATTAATCAATAGGCGTCCCATGCAACACAAATATATTTAATGTTACCGCTCGATTTTACTGTTTCATGACTAAACAGCGAACGATTTTGCGCGGGACTGTTCACGAACTTTCTCAGTTAATTTATTGGTACTAAACAGACGTTGCAACTATCTAACTCAACTATACTATGCACGAGAGAGATTCCATTTGGAAGAATACCTATATACAAGAAAACAAGAAACACGCTGCGATAGGAAATCGGACCCCGGTTTGTCGCAAGACAGGCAAGCATACTACCATTATACTACCGTAGCCCTATGAATTCTTATGACTCTAATATCGTCACCAATGCGGCGGGAAAATAGAAGTCTACAGATTCTGTTTTTGAGCCGCAGATTAGGTGATTCTCACAGCCAATTTATGCGCGTTGTATATACCTTGCAATAAGGGAAACTAGTTTCTTCTTATGATGGTTCCTCTTGGAAGAGTAGATCAGTCTCCATATATTCTATCATGACTAATGGAATGATTGACATGTGTGATGAAGACGAATAGGATTATTTTTGACAGTCAATCGTTCAAAGGCGAAGCCTTTTTTCTTGTTCCAGTTGTGTAGTTTCACAAACAATTCGTTCTGAGGAGTACTCGGAGTGCAATGACCTGAAAGTAGATGGCGCAGCGTTAAAAAGCGTTATCGTTTCATAGATATTTTTTGTCTCCTAGAAGTGAGAATTCGTTGGCTATCGCAGAATTGTCAGGTCATGACCCTGCAGATACCATAGAAAGGACTAAGTTGTACAACAGTTTTCCTATTGCTAAATATCAATGCAACACATTGGATGAAATTGATGTAGTGTAGTGAATGTGCGTGTGAAAGCGATTTCAGATAGTGTACCATATTAATGTCATAAAATTGGGCACTGTGAGAAAATCGACTATAGATTCCAAGGTTTATAGGTGAAGCATGATGGTTATTACGACAGAAAGCTGACAGTTAAAGTATTTTCGTTTCTCGGGCCGACTTTAACGCTTTGTTATTTCATACAGTTACAAATATTTTCGTTTTCATTTACCTTAAATAACGACCTTGTTAGGAGAAGGGTGCATCGGTTTCATAGTTAAATCTTCAACATGCAATTCAACGGTTATTTAAGACTTGTGTCAGTTTCTTCGAAATGACAAGTTGAGTGATCGAAGAATACATTTGGACGTCTCGAAGTAGTTCGATGTTCAAAGTACTGCGATTTCCGACAATACTGACTTTGTGTCTGACAGTGAATGAATATGATGATAACAGTTAAATGGGATGAAATTGACGAGTGTTTCTAAGGCAAGAACAATGGCCATGTATATGTCTCTTCAATCCTTTTTTCAATCGATCGCTAAGGGTCATTGTGTCATCGTCTGAACGATACGCTAGCCGCTACTCACCTCATTCATTCCGATCACAATAAATATTATGATGGAACGATATTCGTGAGGAACCTTCATAAAACAGAGGGGAATCATACGTTTCACTCAATCACATGATCATCACAGCGGTCACTTCGAGGGTTGATGTGTAGGTCTCTGCGTTTTCTTTTTACACATATTCGATTCATCAGACTAGGGGCGGATATGGATGAATTTGAGGCCCACTATGCACAAGTCTATCCACAGCCACACTCTGGTTCATTGCTTCTCTTTTAAATTCTCATCACATTTTTGGAATTTTCTTCGTCTCATTTGTTTCGTTTTGTTGACAAGATTTCTTCTTCATCCGCCTGATGCTGTTGTTCTCCTTTCGGTTAATTTTTTTCAAGCGCCTCAACAATTTTAAGTTTTCTCCGCATGATATTCAGTTTGACAGTGGATATTAGAACTGACAGGATCACAAAATTTTCGCTGATGCTTGTCAGAGCTCCCAGAAAACTTCGTGAAGGTGTTGTGGTGTTGATAAAAGCAATACACATAGACGAATCGGCGTTGGCCAATTACTGTATATCTGAAAAATAGTCGAGCGCAACTCGGCATAGACATCGTGTACAAGATACTCCTCGATCAGCAATGATGGCATTGCATAAAAACTGCTTGTGAATGTGTTAAAAACTGGAAAACTCGCACGTGCATAAAAAGGAGTCGATATACTTTCACATTTTATGTAGAAGCACGCAAGTTTTCCAGGGTATTTCCCGACTTCTTGCATGCGGATGCAAGGTGATGCACGCACAGTTATAATAATTTAAGAAACCCCTGTGCAAACGCAGTACATGAACTAAAGAGAACCTGCATGCATGAAAAAATACGTTTGCACATAAGAACTCAAGTTTTGTCGGATAGTTGTGTTTACATGCTGAAAATGTCGTTGAAACTGTATTGAAAAATTTCTTTGTGATCTATACATATTCGAATTTTACTTATGATTGAAATTCGTCTTCTATATAATCAATGTTGGCACCGAACTAATGTTTTTGAGAACAATTGTTTCAACGATTCCTTCGAACACTATTAATAGACTGTTTGATGACGCACTTTTCTTGTTTGGGTGATTCACTAGAGATATATATGAAAGTATTGAAAGGTTCGGCACAGTAAGAACTATAACACAATAATTAAGTTTCAAAGTTTGCCCTCGTAAGAGACTCTAAGATCCATGAGAAAATGGACTGATCACATGTTTGTCCTTATTAATTCACACATACAATTTAAAAAATTTTAAAACCACCAGAATTTCTAGAGTATTAACAGTATATGAACTGAAATTTTTGAGGAAATGCTGCTGAGTTATATCCTATATTATACTGTTTGCTATGATAAACATGTCGTAAATGGGCGCATACACAATATCACTTTGAACAGAGCGATTTATATGTATAATACAATTCATACTATAAAATATTCATGTTCTATTGTTCACCAAAAATAGAAAACCTAAATTGCCAATAATACAATTCAAAACAAATGGAACTATTTTATGTCACGTTATGAGAACAGTTCCTGCTGTCATAGCTTTCCGTTATAATGGATAGCCGTAGGCAACAAATGATAGTGCTGAGGAATTTCGAAATGGAATTTGATCCGGACTGACTGTTAATATTTTGGGTGTGAATGTGGACCATTCATTTCTTCACTCGCTCTCACACATGCACTCTCTCTCGATACATCGCCAATGAGGAAATCATGTTCTGAAAGGTTTCTTTCAATCAATTTATTTATGTTCCTTTTATTACACATAATATACTGATCGTATCATTCTTATTCTAAAATGGTGTATCTGGTCGTTCCTTCAAATATTTTCTTATTCCTGGATTGTTTTCAATAGCATCAAAAACTTCCTTGAAATTTTCATCCAATTTATTTTTGACCTGGGGTGCCGCCCTTATAACTCTATCCATTGACTGATAAACATAAAGATCGGCCCAAGATAAATTGTTGCCAACAAAATAACTTGAATTTGAACTGTAAGCTTTCTTCAGTTTCATCAATTTCTCAATATGAACGGTGAGATCGTTGTCTAAGAATTTCTCGAGTTCTTGAGCTTTTTTATCTTCATTCTTTTCGAATATACACCTATTGAGGAACAAATCGTTCATATCCCATTGAGTATCAACAACAGCATCGATTTTAGCCGATTCAAGATCATTTTCACCGGCCAGACCTGTTTCCCGTCCTATATACCGAGCAATCGCAAATGACTGAGGTAATTGTGTTCCATCTGCAAATTCAAGTACAGGTACCTGGCCAAGCAACATTTTTGGTTTGTACTCAGCCCATTGAGGGCAGTTCAAAAATAATGTTATGCTATTATCATATTTGACAAATGATCACTAGAAAAGAAAAGAATACATTGTTTATCGAATATTTCACTGTGTAAAGTCCAAGCGAATATCATCCCAAGCACGACCTGCAGCTGCAAGTATAAGACGAATGAACTCGGCACGTGCCCGTAAGTTAAAGTAGTACAATTTGAGACTAGGACTACTCATGTTTGAAAATTATGTTGATGGTGATATGATAAGAAAATGAAGGAGAGAACAATGCTTGCGAGGTTTCTCTATGTGTGTGTTTTTTATAGGTCAGTGTCTTTGTCAAGACCAACGAGAGAAAAATGATAACGGATATGTTGACATAAGTTATACAAACTTTCACAATAGAGGTGTAAGAGTTGTGCAACAAATATCATGAATATAAAGTGAGTGAAAAATAGTGTTGATATTATATAATCGAGCACCATCATCTTTGGGTTGCAACACTGCCAACTAATGATAAAGATTGTGCTCATTGCGATACTAGCCTCAAAATAAAAATAGATTCGGCTCGTTTGATTTTAGTTATAGCAATAGGATACTGAGCAAATAAACCAATAATTTCGGCTACCAATCCACTTAATAATCACATGTGCACTAAAAATATGGTAGATCTCATAATATAAATGCATACACAGTAGAGTTTACCTTAAATGGGGATATGACAGACATTTTCAAAGTACTCAGCTAACAGATATGATTAATTTAGAGAGGTTTTTTTGCATAAAACAATTGTCGTTCAAGAGCTACCTTCAATAGACTTGATTTCTTTTACTAACTATTATTAAGCCTTCTGGAAAAGTTAGTGATGGACATTTGTTTGATAACTTCGGATTCTATGCAAATGTTTGCTATCTCTTAATTTCAAATCACTACATATTTTCAATGATTGGTGATATTGGCAATGTTTGCATGTTTCTTGTATCATTTGCGTCAAAGAAAATGGCTCAAATACTTAGTTTATGTGGGTGTGGGCGTTAGAAAAGGCAATGCCTACATCCACACCAACATTCATCCTTCCCATGGAAGTTCTACAGAAATAAAAAATACTTTTGGAAATAACTGTGTATAACGCTACGCGCAATGGAAGCTATGTGGAGGAAAATTGTTGGCATAAAAAGATCCACAATCAGCTTCTGCGTAAAGTAACTCTTCGATGCTTGAAATACGTCTTTATTTCAATAATAATTGAGAAATTATTGTTATTAGTATTCTACAAAGAGTTGTTACGTCCTTATCTCAAACGCTTTCCCGCGGAAGTGAAGAATTTGGGATATTATTTTACACAGTAGCTCTTTCGTTTATATACTTTTGTTCTTGCGTACTCTTTCTAGGCGGAACTTGTCGCAAAGTCTCAGCCCAAGGGAGAAAAGTGTATTTCTAAATATTTCTGTATTTCAGAAATACTTAGAAATACTCTTTTCTCCCTTGGTAATATTAATATAAATTCTTTATAATTGAGCATACGATATTCAAGAATAGAAGTTAGTATATTTACAGATATATCACTTGATCGTTAACATTTAGGGTTGAGTGAAAAATAGTTAAGATTATATACAAAAAAGGTATTGAAATCATAAAGTCACATGTTATTGAACTAGAAGGAGAAAGAGTCAGCTGCTGAAGGGCTGAATATTTTTTATTTGGCTTAAATAACAATTGTTTTTTCTTGCTTATTTCATCCATGAAGTTCAATTTTGAAATACATAAAGTTTCAACAAACATCAAGAATCTTCATCTAAACACGAATATCCGAAATATCTGAAATAATTGAAGATTCAATGAATAAGTTCATTGTTTTTCAATTTCATAAGAAGCATGAAGTAATAAGCATGAATGTAAATGAGGAAATCCATTAGAAAAGAGTCAACAACAACGTTGTTCTGTTCGATAAACAAATCTTAAATTTACTAAATATCAAATTTAATAGTGGATTACTTTTAACTGATGATAATAAATATATAGAAGCTTTTTATCGATCAATTGAAAATATTTCCTCATTTCTATCATTACGAGCAAATGGATATGGAATAAAATAATCATATGCTTTTACATTTTCATATTTATCAACACATTGGGTTCAACGTATCAGAATTTAATCTGGTGATTTGTTAAACCGATAAAAAAATTTGTAAGTATATATAGTCTTTTAAAAAGTAATCAAAAAGAAGATTGTTTTTTTGTTTATATATGAATAGAAATGAATCGTGAAAGTAAACAATTTTGAGTTCCCTGAAGCTCGATAATAATACTTTGGCAAGACAGACTTTTGACAATGAACCTCTGAATATAAAGGAAGTAACGATAATATTGTCATCAATTGATTGGCAATGCGTAAAGTTGTATTTTTGATTCAGCCTTCGAGCATGAAGATGCAATAGTTTTAGATTAGTGAGAAAAAGATCAATCCTTGCTAGCGCATTAGCATGGCAAGAAATAATAGAAAAACATCGTGCCATGGATCTGGATGATCTTTGGAGAAAATAAGTAGAGATAACGATATTTTGGGATATCTAAAACATTTAACACAATTGAAAACGAATTTTTAGAGTAGTCAATAATTCCAGAGAATTGAGTCGGACAATGTCGTGTTCCAAAGTTTAATGCGCTTAGCAAAGCTCTCGATCGTGCAAAAGAAAAATTGCAACAGCTACACTAATTAGAAGAAGTGACAAGAAAAATCCAGTTTTAAAAATGCCTTCTTCGAAAAGTAGATATAAAACCGATGCTTCAATGCCAAGGATTTGAGCTTTAAATTTATCACAAACATGCGAGAGTCTCTTAGAGATAATAGTGTATTGGAATTACCATTGACAGTCGTTTTGAGGAGTAGAAAATCTGTAGAATATTTTAAAGAATGTTGAGTCTAATTTTCAGCTCTTGAATCCGTTCTGTTCAAATAAGATGTGGCCAAAATTATATTATGACTCGGAATGTGTTTCTATTTTGAAGAATTTTTGCAAATTGTCATATATTTATCAACATTTATTATCGAAATACAATCGAAAACAGAACAATAACAGTACTTCACTGTGTTGTAAATGTATCTCTAAGCTTGCATGTACAGACATAAAAATGAATATTCGACTATTTTATGATGCAGCGAGATATAATGCATCACATAGCAACTTTCAAACAGCGATATTTTTAATAGCCGTTCTTATCTGACTCTGGTGATCATACAAATTGGCAAATATCTTCATTGAGTTGCATTTTCAATTGTAGTATTTGCATACGTACTCTTTAAAGATCTACTATTTCGTTGGTAATCATTGGCGACGACGAAATCGATTGGCGATGTCTTGCCACACCTATGTTTCTTTAATTATTATTTTTTGCATATTTGAAAAAGTTCACTGTACTACTGCATGTAGGTTGAAACCATGCTTTTTTCTAATTTTATTTAATACATGTTCATTTTTTCGGCCTTGAAAGATAAGAATATCATGAATTATTCGCTTCGATATTTTAGCTAAACAAAGTGAAACGATTCATATTCTAATTGAAACCGAATATACAGCACTCGTCATTCGAATTAATGAAAATCGTGATCCTTTGGTCGTTTATATCGGAAAGCGACTTGATAACAGTGCAGAATACGCATCGATTCCTAGCTATGATGCCAAACAACAAAATGGTGACTACACAGGACTCTATAGTTCGGCTTATACACCTAGTGGTACACGAAATTTGCTCGAACCTGCTATACAAGTCGTTCATGCCGATGGAAATCCATCGTTGGACTTGAAATATATTCGTCATCAGCAGAATACAACAAATCAAGCAAATGAGATAAAACAAACAGCAATCTACCTCAAAGATACTGTCTATCCATTCGAGGTAATTCTTTACTATCGAGCGTATTGCAAGGAAAATATCATCGAACAATGGACAAGTATCAAACATATGGAAACCAATGTTGTACGCTTGCAAAAGTATAGTTCAGCTAATCTCTATTTCACATCAGCTCATAATTACCATCTCACTCATTTTCATGGCGATTGGGCACAAGAAATGCAACCGGAACAAGTTCAACTCACTGCTGGCATGAAAGTGTTGGATACGAAACTAGGAAGTCGAGCTGATCTTTTTCAAGCGCCCTCATTTTTCTTGTCACTGAATGAACCGATCAACAACGAGAATGATGATTATGGAGAGGTGTTCTCTGGTACGCTCGCTTGGTCAGGCAATTATCAACTGCAATTCGAAATCGATCCGCTATATAATATGCGTCTCATTGCCGGCATAAACTCATACGCTTCGGAATATTATTTGGTTCCTAATAAGGAATTTGTAACGCCTAGTTTTATTTTTACTTATTCATATCGTGGTCTAGGCCTGGCTAGTCGAAATTGGCATCGTTGGGCTAGAAAATATCGTATTCCTATGGGCGAAAATAATCGTTTGACTTTACTCAACAATTGGGAAGCAACTTATTTTGATTTTGATGAAGAGAAGTTGACTTCATTGATGAAAGATGGTAAGAAACTCGGTGTCGATTTATTCCTTCTGGATGATGGTTGGTTTGGTAATAAATATCCGAGAAATAATGATCAAGCTGGTTTAGGTGATTGGCAAGAAAATGTTCAAAAATTGCCGCGTGGCATTACCCATTTGATAAGCGAAGCTACAACTATAGGAATCAAATTCGGCATTTGGATTGAGCCAGAAATGGTCAATCCAAAGAGTGAACTCTACGAAAACCATACTGACTGGGTAATTAAATTACCCAATCGATCCGAATACTATTTCCGGAATCAGCTCGTACTGGACATGTCAAACCAAGAAGTGCAAGAATTTGTCTACAATACAGTCGATCGTCTCTTTACCAAGCATCCAATGTTAGCATTTGTCAAATGGGATTGTAATTCTGTTATTTACAATGCCTATTCAAAAAGTAATTCTCATCAATCTCATTTGTACATTGATTATGTTCATGGCCTATACAATGTTCTCGATCGTCTACGAAACAAATATCCTACGATTCCGATGATGTTATGTTCAGGTGGTGGAGGACGAGTCGATTATGGTGCTCTTCAATATTTCACAGAATTTTGGCCAAGTGACAATACAGATGGGGTTGAGCGAGTATTTATTCAATGGAACTATTCGTTCTTCTTTCCAGCGATTGCTACATGTAATCATGTGACTGATTGGGGAAAACAATCGTTAAAATTTCGTACCGATGTGGCGATGATGGGTAAACTAGGATACGATATTGTGGTAAGCAAACTCAATTCTGATGAGCTCTTATTTAGTCAACAAGTCCTTCGTACCTATACTCGCCTTAAAAATACTATTTGGTACGCTGATCTCTATCGATTGGTATCGCCATATCGAGCAGAGAGTGATATTGCCTCATTAATGTATGTCAACGACAAACAGAATCATGGGGTTTGGTTCACATATTTGATACGCAATCGATATCGAGCCGGTAGTACTCGGTCTATTCGATTGAAAGGACTTGATCCAATTAAGATTTACAAATTGCAAGAGATAAATATTTATCCAGGTACCAACAATTCAACAATCATCAATCAAAATAGTTTATCTGGCGATTATCTCATGACGTTTGGATTTAATCCAATGGTGAATACAGAACGAACAAGTGTTGTTATTGAACTGACAAATGGTGCACAAGTTTTAGCTTGTTTCTTGGATCATATCAGTCGACCATTTTTATTTCTGTTGTACGTGCTTTTTTCTTTCTATTGCTAACATGAAAAATAACATTTATCTATCTCAGTAATATTCGAAAAAAACAAATTGACTTTATCGAAATATGTGTTGAAACATTTTCATTTTAACGGAAAAAATGACACAAAATAAGTTGAATGGATGTGAGCGTTAGAAGAAACAACACGAACAGCCTAACAAACTCACATATCTACAAACAAATATGTGCTAAGAAAACAAAATATTATGTAAAATCTCGAACATTATGAAGAAGTAAAGATTATATTAATTTGATAGATTGGGAGAAAGATATGCTAAGATTAATTTGAATATATAAGACAGACGTTTATTGTTTTGAAAATGTTGTATTCTTTCAAAATAATACAATTAAGGGGACCTCACCCTTTCCCAATCCAAAATTTTCAGTTGTTTCTTTTTTTATTTTTTGTGTTTGGTATGTAGATGTTCTCTATCTAATGAACACATTTTAAGAAGACTACAGCACCTTTTTACATGTTAACAACTCGAAAAAATACTCAGTTTTGTGCTAAAAAAGCTAAAAAGTGCAACTTTCTTTGCGTTTTTCTCAAAACCAGATATTCAAACAAAAATTTGAAGTTTTCCCTATTTTTCACCTAAACGGTAAAGTTGATTGGGCTCAAAACTTTTTTTATGTAGAACGTATAGTTGATGGTCGAACGTGTATATCTGGAAGTAGTGCTGGTAGGATTATTCGTCTTTATTGTTCGAATAAATATTATTGTTATAGAGTAAGAATTTACACTGCATCCATGATCAATATTGTTGTACTAATAATGACTTTATTGTTCTCTAAACTCAACGTTCTGTCACAAACAATCGTATATAAATTGAATAATATTTAAGCTTTCATATATGTGTTTTTCATTAGCTTTATTGGTTCTCTTCCATAGATGTTCTATCTTTTAGTATTATTGAATAACTAAAAAACAATAGATTTGTTGTTTTTGGTAAAGTTGCAAAACATCAACCGAAAAAATATCGAACATTTTAAACTTTGCCGCCACAGTATTAGAATCTTTCTCAAGCTTTTCGTGAACCAATCATGAAAGGACAATGGACATGCAATCTGATTGTGTGGGTGAGGAAGAAATCTGTA
Source organism: Rotaria sp. Silwood2 (assembly GCA_905329745.1). NCBI lineage: Eukaryota > Metazoa > Rotifera > Eurotatoria > Philodinida > Philodinidae > Rotaria > Rotaria sp. Silwood2. The sequence goes on along the minus strand of CAJNSZ010000069.1, from coordinate 229,981 downwards.
GATTCTACAATAATAAGATGGCTTTTAAGAAAAATTATTTTTTATATTTTGTCTTTTGACGTTTTGCCACTTGACCGTGTTGGTTAGCGCATATCATGTCACAAGAGCGTGGGTGTAGTTGATCTGAATACACATTTGATGGCGTGAAGATCTACACGTACACCCTTCTCAATTCTCATCCAACAACACACGAAAACAATACATCAATAATAAGTTTATATTGAAGTAAAAACAATCTTTTTAGAAAAATAATTCTCTATGAAATAATTGATTTTATTGAACAATGTTTAGACGCAACAATTCCAACGATAACAACATCAACAATCTATGATGTTGGCAATGGTGGAGCTAGTGGATGATACATCTTGTTATTCAATACAAGTATTGGTAGTAGATGGATTCAATTTATGGTTGCAGAAGATACTATTTTTACCTTAGGATGGTTCAATGGAACATTATCATCAATAATAGAAACAATAGTTAGTGGGAATTTATGTTTCGATGAATATACGTCAACCTGTCTATTTTTTTCTCTGCTTCAGTTGTCAATCGTAACAAATTTTTGTATTTATTTTTTGCTACCTTTGAGTATTTGTAATGCACTTTATTGCACAACATGATTTTATTCAATGTCTATTTATGGCAAAAAATATCTTAATTTTTTTCTTTTTGGTCTTTTTTTTCATTATCAAATAACCAATCAATATGAAAGAAAAGTCTTTTCTTTTTCGTCTACTAAAAGTGAACTCTTGGTTAAAATCAAATAAAAAAATATGGCTGCCATATCGAAGAAAGACATTCGTAAACAAAAAAGAATAACAAATGCAATGTGATTATAATGAGAAATGTATGCTTTTTCTCTTACAATGTGTGTGTCTCTTTTTTCCCAAAAATAGAATTCAATTGTTTACAAGTACAAAAAAATTCTTTTCTTCATTTGATTCAAAACTTAATCTGTCTAATATTTCACTTAAAAAACACAATATAAGAGGCTATTCGTTTGAATCAAACTCGAAAATAGTTTTAACTTGACGGAATCATATATATATACTGACGATTAGTCAAAGTAGCCCTTTATTCATTTTTGAACGAGATTAACGCTTATTTTTGTGAGCATACAAATCAGAATCTCTTTTGAGCCAAGATATTAGATCGTTGGGATAGTGTTTCTGAAGATGATTTTCACTGGTATTGAGATATTATCCCAATGATCTAATATTGTAATTCACAAACAAAAAGTAAATGTGGAGATAGAGAGTTGACATGTGTGTATCAAATCATATCTATCGTAAAGTAGGCAACTTGCATGATATAGAGTTTTCTTTTGAAAAACTTCATTTACCAAAATGTAATCCATTTTTCTTCTATTCGTCCATACGGATTCTGCTTTGTTCCCGAAACATTTTCAGAGAAAAATAATTTGATTTGAAAACCGTACGAAAAGTCTCGTCCATCACTGCATAATGTGAGACTATTTATCTTGATTGTCATTTTCTTTTTTTGAAACTTTCTCACAAAAAACAAAATTCTTTCCCTTGTAAACTATGTGGAATAGTTGTGCAGACTTGCATTTTTGATATAAACTCGATTTGTTGACAGATCCGACAATATATGGAAAATTGATATTTCTAGAATATTTTTTGTTTAATGCAATTTTATTTTATATCTTTTTTTTTTTGAAAAAAAATAAACTGCGATACGTAGTAAGTCACCTCTCATTCATTAGACAAAGGCAGAATCAATTATTAAAAAGATCTAAAGAATGCAATGCATCAAACCATTTCGTAAAACCGCATCTCATTTCGTTCTTCGAACAAAAAATACTGTTATGTAATTAGAATAACATTTTATTGTATTGTTTCATGAGTATGGTTTTTGAATGATGAAAACTTTATTGTTTATCATGTTATTCTTGGCTATAATATTGCTGACTTATCATAGTATCTATTGATCGGCATTCTGATAATCAAACCCTAACATAAAATAAACAAACCGATAATTCTATTTATTTATATTAACTTTCAGATAATAATTTTAACTCTATTCAAATATGAAATTCAATTTCTTCTGAATTTATTTCTTATGGAATATTTCAGTCATCGTTCATATAAACTTGAAAATAAGTTGCTTTTGATAGTATTGATTTTTATTTTCTTGAATCCAAAGCTGAAATATAAAATCAATAATAAAGAATAAAGCTCATTATATTTGATTATTTTTTAAAAAGATTTCTATTTCTGTTTGAATTCATAAAAATTACATCTCCGACTCAATGTAATCAATGTATTATTCTCAGTGTTGCTGACAAACAATGCAGAATTCTCTATATTTGAAAAGTAGGTGACGTAGAACGAATATAAATTAATACAGAAGATTTTTTTATTCAAGCATTCTTTCAGTATGATTTCGTACTCATAATTCGTCTATATGAATAGTATTTCGAATGAATTGATGAAGAGGCGTGCTTGTGACCAAAGTTTAAGAATAGCAGAACATAAGAGAAAAGAAAGAAAAAGAAAGAAACCTTGTTAGTCGTCTCTCTTGAAAGCAGATGTTTTTTTCGAAATAATCAAAAACTAAATAATTACAATATTGATTTTTTTTCTTGCCTATTAATAATTCTATAAATTACCAGGCGAACTATGTTCTTACATTAGTATACAGCGAACAATCGTACTATTACAGTGAGCCCAATTGCTAAGTAGTTTAAGTGATCTTTCTTCAACAATGCGTTATGAAGAAATCTATCCTGAGCTTATCTCATCATCGTGGGATAATCATTCACAACACTCCTTAACAAGTTTTAAGTAAGAATTATTTTGAAATAGATTTTTTTCTGTTTGAAAAAAAGAATTTTCTTCAATTGATAAGGTTTTCAACCGACTCTGGAGAATATTGTAATAGCAAACGGGCAAAAATAATTATCATTAGTATTATTACTCTACTGATTTTGCTGATAATTACCATGATCCTTATGATGATTATTCTTCTGAATTCACAGAATACAATAAATAAAAGAACACCATCGATAGCAGCAAGCAATGTAAATTCATATTCTAGTACGAATATTACTTGCTGAACATTTTATTCTCTGAATAATATTATAATTCATTGATTTGAATGTTTAGACACAACAATATCAATGATAACAACATCAGCAATCTACAATGTCGGTAATGGTGGAGCTAGTGATGATTCACCTTGTTCATCATACACAGTTGTCAACGATCCTTCGCGCAATATAGCTACATCTGGGATAGGTGGTGCATGTGATAATGGACCCTTATTCAATACAAGTATTGGTGGTAGATGGATTCGATTTATGGGCACAGGAGGTACTATTATACCTCTAACGTCACCGGGAGTAAATCATTGTGGTGCTTTCCTGTCAGGATGGTTCAATGGGACATTACCATCAAAAATAGAAACAATAGTTAGTGGAAATATATGTTTCACTACATTTATCTCAGCCTGTCTATTCTTTTGGCCTATTTCAGTTGTTAATTGTAATAGTTTTTATGTTTATTTCTTGCCACCTTCAAATTTCTGTAATTTACGTTATTGTACAGTATGAATTGATTTCAATTTTTTTTCTTCATCTGTGTTCTGTTTAACGATGTATTTGTTCTGTTTTTTAAAAATTAAGAGTCATACTTTTAAAATAGCTTTGTGTTTATGATTTGATTTTAAAAATTTTATTTCTGTATATTGTGTAAGTGTCATTAATACAAGAAATATTCATAAGAAAAGAACGATGTTTTGATCTTCACTGTAGGACGTTAGGGAAAGCTCATTGAAATATATTCAACAAAGATAATATCACATAAAAAAAAAAACTTTTTTCGAATAGATTGTTGCACAATATCAAACAGAAATAACGATGAAAAGAATTTTGTTCGTAGGAGAAAAACATTACCGGACGGAATGAAGTTTAAATATGGTGGTTTTTTCCTCCTTTTCTCTCTCTCAGCATTTATGGTTCTTTGAGTATACATTATGCTTAAATTTAAATGAACAAATTATTTTTTTCATGCTTGCATTTTACTTGGGTGAATTAAATTTGATAATGAATGGTATTACTTGATTTGACTGTATTATTTTATTAGGAAAAGTTTGTGTATATGTCTTGTTTTATTGAAAAATCTATGGCACTAAGATTAGAAATTCTGACGTGAATATATACAAAATAAAACAAATTGAAGTTGATAGATGGCCTTTTTTACTCTACACTTAAATTCATTTATGTTCTATGATTTCTATCAAAAAAACTAGAGTCATATTTGTCGCATTGAATTTGGTACATTAGAAAAATATTTCTTTTAGTCTGTATAGAATATTTTTATACTAGTTTACTTTTTTAAGTTGTTTGTATTTTTGTGAATCGGAGTTCGCTATTCATTAAAACTGCTCAGGTATGCATAGGAAGAAAGCAAGAAAGACACACAAAAGCAGAAAAAGAAGAAAAGAAAAGAGAACATAAAAAATAAAGAATCTGTCTAGCGTAGGAAAAAAACAACAGATGATATTCAGTAAGCTGTAGGAATTGAGTGTGAGCGAAAAAGATAGCGAGATGAACTAACTCGTTACCTTGTTACTCTATCGTGGGTGGCGCTACAGTAGTCCTGTCAAGAATTCTGCTTGTTTCTGTTGAAATAAAATAAATGAAATATTGACTTTATCAACGACACAAAAAGCGAAACGTTCTAATAGTGCACAGATTCGAAGGACACAAGGAAAATAAAACAAAATGTAACATAAGATGTATACATGTCGAAAAACAAATGTAATTAACGGTAAAAAAAGATAAGACCATAAACATTCGCATATTCTATGCTGTCTAATACTAAAGCAACTACCACTTTCAACAGAATCTTGGTCAATCACTCAAATCGATTTAGCTGATATTTTTACACTAGCATAAAGACCTGAGTTAACAATGGACTGCAACCCATGTGATTAGAACCGGAAAAAAACCGGCGGTATACCGCCGGTTGACCGTTCGGTATAATGTGCGCTCTACCGCCGGTACTGCCGGTAGTTGCAAAAAAACCGGCGGTATACCGGCAATATACCGGCGATAATTTCGTCTTTTACCGGTAAACTCAGGGTATGAACCTACTGACCCGCTATCTTATGAATCTAAGAATGAATTTAGGTGGTCGCATACAAAAAATTGAGCTTTTGGATTTTATCATTAGAAAATTATTTTTTTGTTTCAATTTCGGTATTATTATTTCGTCTTAAGTGAAATATAATTCTTACGAAATTTTTTCTTCTCAGAAACAGCTATATTTCACTCACGACCAAAATGTAATACCGGAATTGATAAAGAAAAAATTATTTTCTAATGATAAAGTTTAAAAAAATTCATTTTTTGTATGCGATAATATAAATTCATTCTTAGATTCACAAGACAGTGGATCACAGACTTGATTATAAACAGTTGTGGCTTTTGCTTCATTTTTCCGANAATCGAAACTTCACGTGTATTGTATGTCATTTTCATGCATTCTTTTCTATATTTTTCAAAAATGATCAGTTTTAAAAGAATTTCGTCTGATACATTATCAGAGAAAAAGACGCCCTAACTCCTCCTCTTTCGATTGGTGAAAGCTACAGGTCTCTAGCTGTTTGCGTTCTCGAGTTATTCAAAAAACAGTCACACGCACGGACTTTTTGGACGGGCTATACATCACCAGATTTATTACCAAGTAGGAGAAAAATGTTTTTCCATATCGTTTCAATGAAAGCGAACTGTTGCAAAGGTCTTTTGCTACAATGGTTGATGCGTAATAGAAGAATGAGAGGCGTTTTCAATTCTATATACAAGAAGATTAGCTACTAGAACCTCATAATCTCTCAAAGAAAAAAAAGGTTCCTTTTTCTATTAGCGCGTTCTCCTCTATCCTGTATTATTATATCTTCATTCACATATCCATGAATAGAGCACAAGCTAAACTACACATGTATATATGCAGTCCATTTAACTGGTTTATTGTTTCAGATTTGTTCTACATATACAAAAATGTCTTCTTTTTGTAATAGTGAACGAACACGCATAATAATCTCTTGAAGACAGAAAATAGTTTTTTCAAGAAAGAATTATGCTATTTTATAAGCATATATTTATTAAATAATTATATCATACACAAGTATAGAACAGTATAACTTACATACATAATATACAAGAAACTATTGATTGGCTCTCTCTTGCATTTCAGTTAAAGAATGAGAAATATAAGATTGTCTAGCTTTCTGTGGTATATCAGTATCACCAAAATGAGACATTTTTGTATATGTCGAACAAATCTGAGCCAATAAGCCAGTAAAATGGACTGCATATATACATGTGTAGTTTAACTTGTGCTCTATTCAAGGACAAGTAAATGAAGAAATAATAATAAAGAATAGAGGAGAACGAGCTAATAGAAAAAGGAACTTCTTTTTTCTTTGAGAGAATATTATACGAGAATCTTCTTCTGAGCTCTGTTAATAAGAATACACCTGAAAAGGGAGAAAACGTCTATTACAGTAGTCTGGTTTCTGCTTAGTCAGAAGGAAAGAGATAATTAGTTTTGTAAATGGGATATAATAGTGTTCATCAGATACGATTCTCTAGTTATTTGTTGAAAGAGCTCTTTTCATACGATTTTGTAAAGAATTGAATTTTCAAATGGTAAAAGCTGAGTGAGAAAAACGCGGAATACGTAGAGATCTGTTACATGCTGGGAGAAAATTGGGTGATGAGTCAATAAGATCGTGCTTTTGTCTTTGAATATCATACCCATAAGACAGAGAAAAGAAAAATCATAATCCTTTCTGTCATACATAGCAACATTTCATTTGTGACTAGCAGATCGCTGGGTCTGGATGGTACTTGTTATATGCACAATTCATTCCAGTGATCTTTCTGTCATTTTACACTTGTAAGAAGAACGATGAACACTTCTCGACCGCCGCCCGGAAGCGGTGGACCCAATCCGCCGGGCGGCAGTGGCGGACCTCCTCATCCACCGGGAATGCCAACATTAACAAATCTGGAAAGCAACGTTGCACTGTATGGCTATGCTCTCCTCTACGTTCTCGGCATCTTTGGTCATACGAACAGTTTACTCATCTTTCTTCGACCCACTCTTCGTCACGTATCGACCAGCTGTCTATTCGTTGCACTCACAATCTCTGATTCCCTTTATCTTCTTGTCAGTATCTATGATTTTATTAATACAGGTTTTCGACAACCCGATACATCGCTAGACCCATCAGCTGTATGCCGTTTTCGTACATTCGTTCAGTCAACATTCATGTGTTGTAGCTCATGGTTACTGGTGGCAATATCAGCTGATCGATGGGAACGCGTACGATTTCCATTCAAATCAAAACAAGTGTGCACACGAGGAAATGCCCTCTTGGTAACAATAGGCATACTTATCTTTGCCGCTGGTTTAAATAGTCACTTTCTTCTACCTCAACTATTTGGACGACTGCCAGCGGGTATCATGACAGTATGCGGTGCCAGAATGGTGAATCCTACATATTTTCAATTTTTCCGTCGAATATGGCCTATTCTCTTTTCGTGCGTTCAAATTCTTGCTCCCGTTATTTGTCTACTCATCTTTTCTCTTGATACCTTTCAACGTTTGACTCGACAATCTGCCATACGAAACGAGACATGCGCGCGTCGTCGTATCTATCTCGACAAGCAATTCCTATTGATAATGCTCATCAGTATTACATTGTTTGTGATGACGACTCTCCCAGTGGGCCTGTATGATATNACTTAATCGAAAAGTCTTCGTGTATGAAACGAATGTCTACTAATTTCATCCTATAAATTTTTCTGTCGAACATAGATTAAAAATGATATTTTACACGATAATAATCATTTTTTGTCGTCCGTTAAAGCGAATTTTAAGTCGAAACGAAAAAGAAAAAGTAAAAGCTTATAAGAGATAATGTAAACATTTCACAATGAAATAAATAAAGCACGAAAATATTTCAGTTTACGTTTCACTTGCTCATAGATGTCTTGACAAATGAGTACATGGATTAAGAGCTCAATGATGAAATGCTCTTTCTCAGAAAAATATGTTCATTATACATTAGGCGATCCTTCTAATTAAGAATAGTATAATATGGAGGGAGCTGTTTTTCGTTAGAAAAATAATGATATTAAGTGGAAAGAGAAAAAAAAGAAACTCGCTCGTTCTATGGAACTCACATATATTTTCGAAGAATATAGTGAGTGTAAGTTTTAAGTTCAAGTTTTCGGGCTCCCCTCCCCCACCCCATTACAAACACTTAGCAACATAGGCCCCTATTACAGATCTTAGCCATCAATAATAAAGGGTGTTAATTTTTTTTTTTGGGAAAATTGATCAAGTTATAATTTTGAAAAATAATGAATATCATTATTTGTGATTTGATTAATATATATGATAGTGTGTAAGATCTGCTGTAGATATCATAGATATGAAAACATACGTATTTGTCTACCAGTTCAGTGATTATAATAATAAGAATGATAAATTAAGAAAAACGAATTAAAAAAAAAATAAAAAAATAATGAGTGAATAGTAACAATGAAAACAAAAAATTGGGCGCCCGTCAGAAAACGAAAAAATTCTTGATTTTACACCTGTATTTCGTATTAATATAACAAAGCTGAAGAACATACGTGAGTTCCACATTTCAGCCCCAATGGGGCTGCGCTAACAAGCTTTTTCTTTATGATGCACGTTTCTAAATGAATACGCAACACAAGAAAGGAAGTTGTTGGATTGTCAACCAATATAGAACCAAGTACAGCATAATTGGTCGTCAGAATATCAACGAAGCTTCGTTGTTAGTTTTTATTACTTGTAGTTTACTACTACTTTAGTTATTACGAAGACTTTTTGTGACTTCGTATGAATTTAATCACCAGTAATCAATTTTAAAAAAATCACTGAAAATTAATGAAAATTATCGGAAAACGAAGCAAACTTATTTGTATGCATCGAAGTCAGAAAAAATTTTCTTAACATTATTAAAACAACTTAAATTTATCGACATTCATAGAAAATCGTTTATTTGAGTTATTGAAGAAAATAGAAAAAAAAGCGATATTGTTTGGCATTTAGTTTTAACTCTAACATTAAAATTAAGGTTGAATATACCAACCGAAATGTTCACCTGCCTATAAAGAAAACGGTTATTTCGACTCGAAAACTAATTGACTTTACCTGATTAAGGATATAGAAAAGTCATTCATGTTAGCTATTATGAGGATGCATGATTGAAATAATGATAAAAAGAACATCTTTTTTAGCGACTTCTATATAAATGCTAAGTCATTTATAACAAAAACTAACGAGGAAAGGTCAACAACTGTTCAATCGTTTTTGCGTTGAAACTACTTGCATTATGTATCTTCAAAAGAGTTATGAATATGCTGAGAAAATGTTGAGCAGCTAATGTATTGTTACGAAAATAGTCCATTTATAAGGTATTCTTATGATTGCCGTGGTCACCGTCAAGAACATTAGAAAAATCGATTTTTGACTTGAAACTTTACATAGAAATACGCCTCAACGAGAATAGTATTTTGTGAAAGTTTTAGACCTTCTGATTTGTTTATTTCATCAAATCTACTGTTTTATTTGAACGATGTAAAATGCACATTTTCACAATAGCTGTGTCGTGATAAGAACACTCGAAAGATCTGAAACGTTCACAAAAGTTTGATCTTCTCGGGGTGTGTTTCGATGTAAAGTTTCAAGTTGAAATTCAAAAATCAATTTTTCTAATATTTCTGAGAGGGACCATGGCCCTCAATAAAAACCATACCTTACAAATGGAGCATTTTTGTAACAATAAGTTAGTTGTCCAAAATTTTTTCAGAAATATTCATCTCTCTTTTGGAACTACACAATGCAAATAGTTTCGACCCGAAAACGATTGAACAGTTGGTAGCCTTTCCTCTTCAGAGGAAAAAAAGTTTTCTGCTAAGTTTCTTATTTAAATTCTCAGTGAAAAAGTTTGATTTTCTAAGGTAAAATATTGTAAATCAATAGATGAATAAACAATTTTTGTTAAGTAAAGAGATATAAGTATCGAAGTAAAATAGTTAATTGTGCACTTATTGTATTAATAAAGCTTTTGTTTTGCTTTTCGTGGTCGTCCTCGTTTCCTGTTGTTTTTTCACTTAGGAGCCATTTCACTTAAGCCACGATCTATCGTGCTCAATGGATTTTTTCAAATTATGATTTCACATACATGTTTCAAAAATGCATCAATTAGTGAGTTTTTTGTGACCAACCGCACCTTGATAGCTCAAATCGTCACTGAGGGTGTGGATGGGTGTGGGATGTGGGATATGACTGAAAAGAAAATCAACACCCACGCCCACACCCTTGAGTGAGATCATAAGAGCACTACCATTTAATATATATATGTATATGAAAGAAAAGAAAAAACAAAATATTTATGATCTAGTGCAACGTCTTTGATCTTTGTGACTAATATTGATTTGAATTTGACTGACTCAATAATTGGTGCTTCATCATCTACCCATTCCAGCCTAGTCCGCAATAATGACAATAAAATAAAAGACAAATGCATTATATAAATGACGTGAATAAGTTCATCTCACTGATCTGTTTTCATTTTTAGTAATTCAGTATTTTCACATTACACAGTTAGTGGTTTACGTCATCGTTCGTTCACGTATTCTATAAACTTGGACAACATATCTTCTATGTGTGAAGATCAAACTGCACGTAATTTGAACTATGATTACATGGACGAGGAGCTCATCGACGAAGAACTCAAATGTCCATTATGCTTGCTTCCTTTCACGGATCCAGCATCAACACCATGCCGACACACCTTTTGCAACTTCTGCATCGAACAATGGCTAAACAATAATTCATCTTGTGCAATTTGTCGAAGTGAACTTTTCAAAGATGATCTGACGCCAATAATTGCATTGTTTGTGACAAATATACTTGATCGTCTTCAAGTCAAATGCACAGCTTGTGGCAAAACGGAACTGCAGCGAGGTGATTTTAAGAATCACGCTAAGAAAGAATGCCCCAAGACGATCGTGTATTGTTTGGCCTCTACCATGGCTTGTTCATGGACTGGATCGCGTGATCAGCTCGATAATCATATGGCTACGTGTAGTTTTGAGCGATCACGAAAGGCGACTGTTGAACATTTGGGTATCGTGAAATCTTGTTTGGAGAAGATATAGTACGAAATAAAGATCAGACAACTGACTGAGTAACTTCGACTGACCACTAATAAACTGAATGGGACAAATTAAAAATCATTTATATATTCTAGTTGGAACTTTTTTGTGATAAATGTTCATTTTTTTGTGACTTTCGTGTGATCTATATTTATTAAACATGAAAACAAGTATGATAAAACAATTGATACAGCCAAATCATTTACATTTCACTGATGCTTACCTTGCACGTATTCATTCTATCATCAGAAATATACAAGAAAGAATTCAGCGAATCGATGAAACGTTACTGATAACATTAGATAAGCACCAGCTCTGTTAATTTTGTACGCAATCCTATTTATAAAATACTGATTGCATTGTATTATTTATCGAATTCGATAATTGAAAATGAAAAAAGCAATTGAAACTCAATAGAACATTGAGATAATGCGAGACATGTCGAACGAATTCCAATCATTTTGACTTATGTGATTAATTGATTTTTGTTCCCTTTTTTTAAATTTGATCTACAAATACAATTTTCATTGATTTCTCATCATATGATTTCGTTTTGAACTTTTCCAAAAATCACTGATGCTATCGTCTTTTTCTATCAAAAATTTTGATGAAAAAAATCAGATTATTAATATTTCTTGTGTTCATTTTTATGACTCAATCGATTTCTATGCATAATTTCTAATTCCAGGAATTATTTACAATTAAAAGAGGGTGTGGTATGAATATGTCAAAAAACAAGAGACGAAAATTTCATATTTTACGGTACTTCAGCATACTTCATATAAGTCTTTCTGGGAATACAGTTCAATTACTTTATCATACTTTAAGATTTTCATATCATGGAAGTATAGAGTTTTCGCTATGCTCCTTTTGCGATGTGAGGTTGTGTAGCTGTCGGTGTGAGCATGTATTTGAATACGAAACTTTTCTTTCCTTCATCCTACACTCAGACTTCAAGAATTGATGTAGTTAATAATCAATGTTCAATGTGTCGCAATGTTCTGTAGAAACTAGAAGATACAGGAAAATTATACGAAATTCTATATGACATTTGAAGTGTTGAGAAGCGTTATTTTTATTTCTCTACGGAAATATTGTTTTCTTCACGAAAACCTTCGGTACATAATCAGAAGTAGAAATTGTTTATTTATCCAAAGAATGGAACAACTCATTGACAATAAAGGAAGAAGAAGAACATCTGAAAAGTGAAACAATATATCGAGTTTAGGTTTTATATCATATTAAATTGACAGCAATAAAACATTTCATTACTTATGCGTAAAAAAACATGAAAAACAAAGACATTTCGTAGATGATGAAATGGTCATTCATTTTTATTTCATTGATTAAAACAAATATTTTAATGAAGTAAAATATATAAAAGTTAATGTTCATTTTATCATTCGAGGTGTCTTGTCGATTTGTTTTAGTCCCTAGGATGGAATGAGGGAAAGCTCATGAATTTGGAGTGAAACCTACACTGACAATTTTTATGATAAGTTTCATAAAAAAAAAATAAAATAAAATTTGAGTTTTATCCAAAAAAATCCTTTGAAAATTAGACACGTTCAATTGTTCACAATATAGTAATTATTTTTCAATTTCTCCTATTTACAGACCAAATCAAACGTCATTATATATTCTTATAGAGATTTTCGAGGGGCACAATGTAATAATAAATATAAGAAAACTGTTCTAGAGGATTTAAAGAAAATTTAAAAATATAACATTTATTAGTCTCTTCTGATTCACTTGATATGTTGAATTGTTTCCAGTAGAATAGTCATATTCCCTCCATCGATTACTTTAAAAAGAGCTAGCTAAAACTTACTTATGTTTCATTCATTGTCGCATCGAGTCACTGCTACTTCTCCACAAAGAAAGAAAGATGTCGGTGAACAAACGATAATAGATACCGAGAAATAGTAGCAAAAAAAAATATTAGATAAGAGAAATGAATAGTATGCACATATGCTCTCACATTCAACATCAGCTTTCGTCTACAATCATGGAATTTGATACTAACTGATGTTGCAGTTCCTTCATTGAAATTTTCACGTCTATTAGAAGAAAGTCCTTTAATATGCACTTTATCGACATCAGTTCGATGTACAAAGAGGTACTGAATACAAGAAGGAAAAAAAAACACTTCGGAAGTAATTATGAGTAGTTTTTTTTTTAAATTTTTTTCATTAAAATCTGTTCGATAATCTCAGCAAGTGTCAATCGTTGACCATCGTATAGACATTTGTATTTCTTGGTAAAATTCATGAAAAAGTTGATGAGCAATTCTATTGACATCGTGATACACTCATCATTGGACAAAATTTTTATAATATTGTTCGATTTTCAATTTGACACTAGATTATTGGAATCGATATTAGTCGTAGTGATAGTCCAAATAGATAGGAAATATGTGCATGTGTGTGTATTTGTTTCATCAAAATCTATACACGCATCTACTCTCTCACTATCTAATTTCATTATGAGTTATTTTAATTAGTGTCGAATTGATAGATTTGGTTAGTTTTTATTCTAGTTACGTACATAAAATGAAAACTAAAGAGACTTGTTAAATGAAGCAATTTTTATTGTTAAATTTAAAAAATATCTCCTTGTTTTCAGAGTAAAATGTACGTTCACTTCTTAATAAAAGTATTTATGATTTGTTTTCAATATTGGACTTGAATTTTGATATTAATTTTTTTGAATCACCTGTTATGTATAAACGATCTTTCCAATCAATAAGAGCAACCGATGGTGCTTGATATTCCAAATGATTTATTAAACCATGTTTATCATTAGTAAAAACAATAACTGCTATATGTCTTAAATTACTCTTATTCAATAGTAATAATAAATCGAATGGATTTTTATTTTTCATGTTTATAATAACCACGACAAACTATTTGAAATGTTGTCGAAGGTGATTTTATTTTATTTTGAATTTGTCTTATATGATTTTGTGCCATTGCGAATGTTTCACGAAAATCTATATGAATTTTTTCATCGCCTGTTAATTAATTTTCAACATCAAAATTACCTTCAGTTTTTTTTATCAATATAAAGTATATACGATTTTGATGAGTTATTTCCTTGCGATACCCTTTGAATATAAGGACAAGATTTTGTTTTGATGATGCTGCATTATTATGATTGTTTTTAATATGTGTTTCTGGATATTTTATTGTTGCATTAACAATACAATCTGATCGTTCTGTTTTCCAAAAGTTATTATCCTTGTAAAAGCCTTCATCATCATCATCCACAGAGCTTTTGGGAAATGTAGGATGGCCTTTTGCATTACCTTGAAGATTATTTTGGATGTTTGTACCTTGAATTTTTTAGTTCTCTACGACGACGAGCACATTCTGAAATAGTTTTTATTGTGTGTAAATCTGAACAATATTTTTGATCACTCATATATTTATAAGGAACATAACATTATTCTTTATCACCCTAAAAATAAATCAACTTATTATTCATGTACAAAAGAAAAAGAATGTCAACGAAATAAAGAAATTTTTACAAGATTATTATAAGTTATCAATATAGTTTCTAAGAGAGAACGGAGAGTAGTTTAATAAAGATATTTTGATCATTTCATGCAGACAGAGCCTGAAAAGTTGTTTTGTCTCTGACAATTAATAAGTTATGATACATTTCAATCTGATATGTCGGATGCATCACTTAGAGAAGCCTTTTCAATCATACAAATTGATTGCTTTTTGAAAATGTACTTCATCAAATTCTCAACTAGATAACATGTGTTATTTGTTTGAATAACTTTATTTTCTTTAAAAAAAAAAGTAATAAATACTTTTGAAAATTTGGAAATTTCTAATATTAGGGTGTGGGTGTGGTTTTGAGTGTTCACTTAAACGAGGCCCATATCCACACCCACACCCAAGATTGGACAATATGTTACGTTCTGATCTGGGTTTTTTCTTATGCTGATTGTACTCAGAATGTTTTTGCATCGTTGAATAGTTATTGTTGTTGTCGATGTCTGTTATAAAAATGCCTACAGACCATCAATTGTCTCAAGAATTAAAACAGATATTTTTCAATGTCATCAAGTTTGTCGAAAAAGAGAAGAGTAGACCGATAATTCCACTTTTCAATGTAAATGAACGACTTTCATCCATGTTTGATATCTTGAAGAGGGCTATGGAAAGATTGAAGAACGAAATCAGAGAGATCGAACGTGAAATGATGAAAACAAGAAGAAAAATTGACGAGGAGAAACAGCAAAAGGAGAGTGTGGGCGTATGTGGCACGTGGGATGTGATGTGTGTCTAGAAGAGAAGACTCACATCCACACCCGCACTCTATCTATTATTTGGTTTATTCGATCATAGTACTCCTGCTCTCTGTGTTCACAACTTTAGATTTTCAATACCTATAATTTCTTTCTTTATGCTTCTATGCGTGCATCTATGACACATGCCTGAAGGTATGATTGACATTGCTGTTTATCGATTCTTATTTCTATTTCTCTAGTTTCAGTTTTTTTTCTATTATCTTATTCTCTTGTGAACCATAACATGCGGTAATAAACAAATTATTTATATAAAGAAAAAAATTATGAAATAGCATGCCGGTAATATTATTATTTTGTCGAGTGAAAATTTCTCATAGTATACAGTAGAAGAATTACATAGTTCTACTGTACCATAGCAAACACTATAGCAAAGAGTAACAACTTAACGTTATCAATGTGTTCAAACGAGATTATTAACTGCATTCGCCTATTTGTTGATAAAGAAATAAATCAAGTTCTTGTTTATTGTATTCAAAAAGAAAAAAAATTAATTATTCTGCAGATGAGTCCTTCAGATAATTCAATTCACATTGTCAGGTGAGATTAGATCGATAAAATCCATTCGATTAACCAAATACATGTCGATTCTTAAGATTCTCATGTACGTCGAGTATTCGATACGCCAAGTTGTTCACTGCTGGATTTCGTAATAGTTGATTGTGATCATTGTCACTACTTGTTGATGAACTAGAATAATTAATTTGAATAAATCTCATGTCAAATATATTTTGTCTGAAAGAAAAAACTTCACCCATCATCATTGTAGACTAGATCTCGTGCTTTCAATGCTGCAAGATCAGCCTGATGTATTAACGATGGAATAGCTTCGGCAGTCGATGATCGTTGATCGGTGAAACAGAGATAGTAAGTCAACAATTGGAGTTCATCAGTTGTAAATTCTATTTCATCCAGAAGAACATGATAGAGCGATGGACGATTGACACCTTGTAAAGCTTTATGTGAATTCAAATAGAAATTGTATTGATAAGGATGAACTATTTTTGTGTCAATCACTGTGCCGATGAGCATATTAATTTTTGTATTTTCAACTTGATCGTGTTTAAAAAAGCGGGTATTATGTCGTTTTTTGACAACAATAAAAGTCAAAAGAGGATGATTTGACTTTTCACCATACATTCCTACAAAAAAGAATCGATTCTTTTTTTCATTTCGTTCCGGTGAAGAACTTACTATCAAAAGCTTTGCGAATAGCCGGAATTTCTTCAGCAATAATCTTGCTAAACTGACCATCGTCAATTCCTAAACAAAGTAAATTTTTCATGATATGTAAATTTGATTAGGAGATACTAACCATCCCGATAGAAGATTACCTTTGTTGGCAATCGTTTATTGACCTCTTGATTATACTTTAATAGTTGTACAACCATTTCTTCCATGCCAATGATAATTTCTAAAGAACATTTGCCTTGTTTCGGATACTGCTGACAAATGCGTGTAGCCGTCATTGAACACTGTGAATTACCAGAGGCGACAACAGCTAAAAGAAATCAATTTTCAGGTGATCATTATATTCTTTGATAATCAATAATTTACCAGCAATTGAGGGATGTTGTTGTGTTACACTGGTCGGATGAAGAACATCGGCACCAAAAAACATGAATGAATCTTGTTGAAATTTTTTCATTCCCAAAATCGTGTTCAAATTGATCTCGAAATTGATGCCGCCGTTTTTATAATTAATTTTCTGAATTATAGTTTTACAATAACTTCGAAGCAAACGATCTTTGATGATTTTTGAGAAAAGACAACCTTGAGTCATTACACCTAGAAAACAAGAAATGTATGTAAATCTCAATTGAAATAAATGATTTCAAGTTACCGTATTTAATTGTAGCACAACTCTTAATCCATGCTTGAAGTTGAATAAGCTTTTCATCGCATCGTTCGTCCATGACACAGATGACAAGTTGACAGTTTCGATCAATCATTTTAGAAAAAAATAAATCGATTGAATTGAAATCCGGTTGTACGATGTCTAATTCAAGAGAATTCACGTTTCCTATATTGATTTTGTTATTTTTTATTTCCTGATACAAGAATTGATTTCTCTTTAGCATTATTTCAAATTGGTAAGACTTACTTGGAGTAGCGTCCGACGAAATGTTTCCATGGGCTGCTTTTGCGTTTCGTTTTTGGTACCGAAATACACAATAGCCAGGGTTGTAATTGGCTTTGGTTTTAACACATATCCATTAGGACCGGTTTGAACTTTCGGTTGTTCGAGAACTCGTGCGTCAAGCGTCAACATTTTCGGTCCGTTAAGAATGTGAAAACCGACTTCACGACAAAGAGGATTAACATCCGGATTGTAAGTACATTTTTTGAGGACATTTATGATTGCGCAATATCGTTGTTCAGGAGAGAAAATGTTCTTGCGATTCTGTTGGGCTTCGGATATCTGTTAGTAGAAAGCGAAGAAACATAGGATGATCATTATTAAGTATAGAAGAAGAAAAGAAAACAACAAGAAAGTTTTTTTCCTTCAACAAACTCACCGGTTGATTATAAACTTGCCACGCTTTAATTTTACATACTTCTATTGGCAAATGACACTGTTTTCGAGTATCATTAGGAAAATATACTTCCAAACATCGATATCGAGTATGACGAAGTTGAATATTTTTGACATTTTCGTAATATTTGATCAATGAATCACCGGTGTCGATTTTAATATCGTGAGGTTGTCGTCGATCAAATCGATTAATTACATAGGCTTGTGTCCAGTTCGATTGTTGGGTAACCACATGACAACCTTTCAAGATTTGACTCAAATTCTTGTAGTCCTGTTCAGATGGTATCCGATTTTGACCGATTTTTTGAATGATGAAGTCGAGTAAAAGAATTTCTGGATAAAACGTTGTTGATTTTGTTTGAACGTTGAGTGTTAAAAGATTGGAAGAGAGATGAAGTGCTTGAATAAAGCCCTGTCGTTGCATGAATCCGTCGGATAATTGCAACAATGGTTCCTTGTGAAAGTAGCAAATGTTGTTGACAACTTGGATATTATTTTGAATAGACTTTTTTAAAAGGGTTTCGAGAATGCGCATAGTATCATAGGGATATACATGCGTTCGGCCATCAATATAATTTTGAATATCATTCGTAGTCCATCGATTAGTCAATGAATTGATTTTGAGTCGAGTACAACCGTCGTCGCTGACGATAGTTTCCGGTGTTGGTATACACGAAGTGCTATATAGACATTTCTGTTCATCGTACCACACGACGACATTTGAATTGAATGTAAGAAATCGCATGATGGTAGCACAGCGAGCACGACTTTTAACTTGGAGCCAATCGCCCGAGCGAGAATTCATTTCTTCGATAGACACGTCATATTGATAGAGATCGTGATCAGGACCGAATGAACAAGGAAAGTGGTTCGTATAGAGAAGCTCTGAAGAACCAAATAAGCCAGCCGATTGAGGACGTTGAGGGAGTAAAGAATTTATGCAAATTTCTGACGAACAGATTGATGTAGCAGGCATCTCTAAGCTGAGAGCGGTATTTTGCATATCCGTTGTTGTAACCATTGAAATGTTGATGGATAATGTTGAATCTAAAAATAGGACCAATGAAATGTACAAGTTTTCTTCAGAAACTATTATGAATAATATTCAAAATATTCTAAATGTATATTAACGTTATATAGATCTTGTCAGTTGCTCTATTCTTACACAACTCGCTGTTTATATCTACACAATGGTAAATTTCATCACGGGTTTTTATCTTTGACTCGTTGAAAATTAGTCATTCAGTGGGTATTTTCACAGTTGACATACTGAAATTTCATTATTTCCCGTAGTGGGAAATCTTAAGAGAAAATTTTTGTGGAAAGTCGACGATGACCGTAAAAAATACACTTTGTAAGATTCTGTTTAATTTCGATAGATTAGTGTGCAATCTAATGAGTTACTGAAAATGCAAGAAGACGGACTATGTTATCTCTTTCAAACGAGTCTTGGAACAGGTTTAACAGACATATTACTCAGTGAGGAAAAATTATTTCTCTATGCGAACAGACGTTTCAAAACCTGTATTATTTCATCTTTTTCAAAAATTGTCGATAAGGTTTTGTTCATCAACTATGGATGTGGGGTGTGGATACGGGCGTGGGTATGAGATTTGAGAGTGATCTTGATAGATCCACACCCACATTTACCCCAAAATAAAGAGAAATTCATACTTTTCGAGAGAGTAAATAAAGAATTTGATTTGCCTAACGTTATAATGCGTGAAGATGATCATTCAGATTATATCTTAAACTATAGATTTAAGGTTCCTCTATCCAGAGTTATATATCAAAACCAAAATTTTATCGCAACGACAGACTGTTTTCATGCATTTTTTGCAATGTTTTGCAGAAATGATTGATTTTAAAATGATTCCCCGTCTTATACAATATTGGAGAAAAAGATGTCCTAGTGTCGCCACTTTCGACTGACGAAAACCGCAGCTCTCTAGCCCTTTGCCTTTTTGAGTTATTGCAAAAATGACGACGGTCATCATTTTTTTTTGCAGACAATAATTGGAATGCACAGATTCAGAATGATCTAAGCATTGATATCATTTACGTGCTATTTCTAGTCACTAGGAAAACGTATTCAATAATATTTGGCTTCCCTCTTTCTCGGTTGCTACAGCATGGAAAGTTGCTATGGAAATGCATGCCAGAGACCGAAAACGAACCGAACTCGAACCAGTAAAATTCGGTTCGTTTCGGTCTTTGATGTATGCAACACTATTTGGCTTCCAGCAATATGATTGCTAGGGCTTTGGAGAGAGGGACGCCGCAAAACCTCAACTCAAACTTACACGCACTATTTTCTTCGAAAATATACGTGAGTTTCACAAAATTGTGCGAGATGGAACCATTCTAAACCCTTGGAACCATTTTTTACTTGCGATGTTGTTTTAGATAATCTAGAACCTTTGATGGTTTATTGATAACCAAATGAAATCTTTAAAAGTTCAGAGTCTTCGCTAAAACCCTCAATGGTTTCTTATCCGATCTTTTTTTTAAGAGGGCACACCCCGACACCGACATCCACACCTCACACCGAAACTAATACGCCACGCCCACACTCACACCCTTCCTGTCACATATCCTAAATTCTATCCTCAGGCAGTCTCAGTCCAACCTAAGAGCTGTTACAAAACCTGAAACAGTTACTGTATTTGATGATCACGAATGGTATATGTCTTTAGTCAAAATCAGTTAATAACTGACCTATCTTATCAGTTTCGAGAAGTGGTTATTGATACATAGTATAGATTCAGGTCAATAGCTGATAGAGGTCTTTAAGCAGTTATTTGATTAGAACCAGTAGAACAAGAAAACTTATTCTAAATTATGTGAATATTTCATGTTATCGCCTGATACTTATCTTATTGAATCCGACAGACGGTATATTTACAACCAAATTGGACAGAATGTTGTGTGATGATACTAATTTTATTTCTCTATTCGTCAAACTTTATTCTGTGCATTGCTATAATGCACATTAAAATGCAATCTAGCAATTGAGTTCAAAATGATTTTCATTGAGAAATTAGTTTTATATGTTTCGACTGAATCGATAATTAGTCGACGAGGAATTTAATATAATTACTATTTCATATTTATATTGCATCAATTTCCAGGACATATAAGTGATATTACTTTGAATCCACCAACATATCTTTATAGTCAAAAAATTGTACCATTCTGATTGGACCATCAACCTATCGGTTTTGAAATAGTATGATATATTTAAACGCAAGCTACAACACTTGGAATTTTCGATACTAAGTTGCCGATATTGATATTTTCATTCATTAATATTAGCAAATATTTCGGTCCAGCCTCAAGTAGAATCTGATAATAGTCGGCAACATTTGCCTTCCATTGTGAGGGCTTCTAACTTTATACCACAACTGGATGAAAGGCTTCAACCTTAATTTAATTATCCGAAACTATATACAATCTGTACTCAATTTCATGCAAAAACGAAGTGATAATTTGAATGACCGCTTTTCTGCGTTTAAATCCACCGATTCATGTATTATTATTATTGGAAATTATTATGCAACTCATGGAGACATATGTTATGCAAAACCATCATTAAATTCATATTCAAATGTATTTAATAAAGGTCACCTGACATCTACCTCATTCAAATCAATAGCCAGCGAGCGATGAACAATAGCAAAAATATTCAATCTCCTTTAGTTTATGTTTATTTTACGTTTTTTTTATTTGTTATTTTTTCTCTTTCATTTATATATTGTTGTTCTGTTTTGCCTTTTGTGCTTAATTGTTGTATGCAAAGCCCTGATGAGTGTTTATATTCAAATAAATAACACGAAACGTGTCGGCAACATTAACTCTCCATTGTTTTATGCCTTATTTTACAAGCACATTACTTTAAAGTACCATTTGAAATTTGACTTGCTCGATTGCTGAAAAGCAAACGTTGGGAGAAGCAGATTGATTTGTAACTTAGATAGGCAGGTCAGGTTGGTTTTTGATTGAGTTACTGATATAAGTAATCGTGAGTTTCATTGTACATCATAGTGTAAAGTGAACGTGCTAGAAGCGAATTTTGATGGAAATGATGATGGCTATCCTATCTTCAGTAGTTCAGCAAAACATCGTGAATTACAATATTGTATTATGATAGGTGCAAATCAAAAAGATGAATCGATCAATGTGCTATTCGGATTGAAAAAGCAAGGCTATCAGAGAATGCTAGAACAGAATTTACTGCATAAATATTGATAAGGATTTTTGCAGACTGATCGCTAGTTTGCTGTATCAATTGTTTAACTTTTATTCAGTTGTACTGAAACTTAGGATTTTATCATAAATAATCACAACCATGCATCCAAGCAAAGCGAAATGAAAAATGTTTTGATTTTGCTCTTACGCCTGACTATGTTTTCAAGTTCTGAAAAGTTTTCCCTTGAAAATGAAATTTAACTGATGTCAAAAATAAGGATCAATCCCTTTCTCCTTATAACATCCAACTAATTGATTGTTCGATTACCGTCACATTTGTTGCCAAAAACAAACCATGCAATGTCAATATATTCTAAGCAGAAAGAGAACTGTCCTTTCTTTCATTCTCGTTTATTGATACATGGAAATTAAAAAAATTATTTCACGAAATTCTTCCTGGTACATCTACACACAGTTCAAAATCGATATGTGTATATGGGGAAGAAATAGGAAGATGATGCTTTTTGTTCATCTGTCGGTTTCTTCGGTGCTGAAAATTTAGTTGCATCGTTAGGCAACAAAATACCACATTGATAACAAAAGCATCGTTGATGAGGTGCATCATTGACAATATGACCGTATTTTCCCGTGAAAACATCCACCAAAAATTTTGGTTTGTGAACTTTGAGACCAGTTGCCACGACGTCTAGAAAATTGTTTTGACGATGGCAGTTAGGACAATGCTCACATTTTGTTTTGATCATATACGGAGTTGAGAAAAATCCTTTTGGTGTTTCAAGTAATTCTTCGATTTTATTCATATCTTCGGTCGATGTTTCAACCATGATATAGCCATCATTAGAATTAGTCAGAAATTCTTTGACATGTTCATGCCATTGGTTTTCCGGTATCGCCTTTGGAAACATTTGTTTTGCAATGATATCAGCTGAGATCGCTGCGATATCAACAGCTTCTCTCAATACTTCAACAGCAGAAATGGCCATGATTTGATTTTGATTGACCGTTCGATGGAAATAACAATATTGTAATTTAGTTGAATATTCGTATAGAAGTATGAAAATGAAGAGTAAGAACAGTTCTTTATATAGTAATATTCATGTGAGATTTTTATAAACGAAAGGTTTTATCAGATGTTTCTAAAGCCTTACTAATCTTTTAGGAAGTACTCTGTTTCTCTAATGTGTCATATAAGTATACTTTTCTTCTTAGATAGAAATAAAAGTGCGCCATATGACTCAGTTTATCTTTCTTAGTTCCCCATGTTCTTTTTCGGGAAGAGAAAGAGTCTGCAATCGTTCTCACACTTCTCGCACCAAGCAAACAAAATAAAAATACAAATGCGTAACACAGCATTTGGTTGTTAGTAAGAATTGTATTCTCAATTCGTTTTCAACACTATTTTTATGTGCACTCGTTTCACATAGATTTTTGAACCATCTGTAATCTACCATGTGCATTCAGGTGGATACTAGGTGAAAAATTGAAAGCACACCTTTAAAAGATTCAAATAGTGGGCAGTATATTTCAGAATATGGGCTACTCAATAGTTAACAATTTTTTATTCACTCTATAGGCTACTGTTTGGCGGAAAATTTCTAGTGAAAATTGGTTGAAATCGAACTTCTTGACAAATAAGTACTTGTAAAAATAGTTTTATCATCGGAATTAATAAACACACTTTAAAAAGCCATATATATTCTGAAACTAGATGTTTTTTTCTATCGATTCATATAAAAAAGTTTTTTTCTGTATCTTCAAAGTTTGAAAGTTTTTTTTCTACACTAATGAAAGAACATATTTGAATGTATTCCCTGAGAACAAGTTTTTAATTATTCTATCATGTAGAAACTATGTTGAATATCTCGAATATCAACATTTTAGCTGCTGTCGTTTAGTTCTGAAAAAGGGAACAATCCAATTTTCTTGTTTTGCATCGCATCCGGTTTCTTGGCGTCTCATTTCATTTGTTCACTTTTGTAGGATTTGCAAGAGCCATGTTTTTTTTAGCAAAAAATGTATATAAAATAAATAATGTCCAAGTTCTTTTCCTGAAAAAATATGTTTCTTGCAAATTGTACAAAAGCGAACAAATGAAATGGGACGCCGAGCTTTTCAGATCTAAATGAGAGCAGCTAAAATATTGATATTCCAGATGTTCAACATAGTTCCTAAGCGATAGACTAACTTAAAACTCGTTCTCAAAAGATACACTGAAATATATTCC
>CAJNSZ010000069.1:86902-196378 GCA_905329745.1 Rotaria sp. Silwood2 | reverse complement strand
ATATTAATATAAAGACAAGTGATTTTCAATAAACTGTACTCGATTTACTTATACAAATTACTTTTAATTCAGTTTAATCAGAATTAACTATATGTTGATGAAATTCATTCTATTTTCTAATCGTTTAATTTATTCATAATTTTATCTCTTACTTCCTCATATAATCAATCAACTTGATATGATAGAATCGAATAAACTCTATCAACTTATGTTTTATCATCACATTTTATTCAAAATAACTTATTTAGTTACAATATTTAATAAAACATTGTCATTGATTATTATCAAGTAAAAATGAATCTGAAAGATATTCTACCAAAGAAAATAATAAAACATAATTAGTTATGAGAAAAATATATAGTCGATAAATTTTCTTTCTATTTAGATTTATAAGTATTTCGAATCTCAATCTTTTATGATTTATTTCTTGCTCAAATTCAAACAAATAATATATAATTAAAAGTAAAACAATGGGTTATTGTTCAAACATTACGTAAACATTTTTGAACTAATAAAGTTATGTTATTTTCTAAGAAGTACATCTTAAACGAAAAATTCAAATATCCTCAAAAGTTTTTTTGTAATAATTAATAAACAAATTATATCATTGAAGAAAGTTTAGACATCCGAGAAACTTAACATTTGAAATATAGTGTAAAAGACAAAACTAGTTTCTTGTTCAAATTCTTAATGCACCTAAAGAGAAAATGTTTTTTTATATTAGTTGATAAGTTTATCGATGCTATTTATCGAAGGAAACAATCGTTATTTAATAACTCTTCAAGGTGAATCAATCATTTTAAAAATAAACTTGTAACGTTAATGCTTAGAATTGAACAAAATTCAGAGACAATATTCTCAACTCATACAATTCATAGTGATTACCAAAATACAAAAAATTTGAAGTAAAATTAGGCGTCTTAATTCTAATAAACATTCTTTTTTCAAATGAAAAATTTTAATAGACTTCATATTATTATATGCTTTACAAATGTTAACAGATATTCTTGATATTATTCAAAATGAATTTGAAACATAGAAATGTCTTTAATAACAAATTGTTGATTTATTTCTTATTTGTTTACACATTAAATGTAACTATTCTTTCATCCTTTTTTTTTCTATTATTAGTTGAATAACAAATAATTGATTTATTTATTCTAGACGTTCGAGAATATGATTATAATTTTCTAATCTTATTTTGATATCAATCATCAAAATTCAAAATCTATACTTAATGAATATAAATATAATTATTCGAAATCATCTAGAAAATTATCTCGATAAAATAATGCTTTAACGTTAGTTAATTGAACACAAGATTAATAATTTTAGTATGTAAATATTTGCAATGATTCTATTTATCATTTAACAAACTATTATTTTTCTTTTTTCGTTTTGTTTAAAGTGCCTTAATCTTTCATTTTTTAGATCGTATTGTTTTACGAATTTTAACCATGTTATAATGAAGAAATGTTAATGAATCAAAATGAAGAGTAGATTTCTACACATAAATCAATATGATAATCAAGCAATAACAACATCATAGAGAAGTACGGTTAAGCATAGAAAATCTTTCGATTAGGTTCATTGATTGAAAATGTTCGATTTGACAGTTAATTGGAAAATTGAACTGATCAGAAAGAAATTATTTAGAAATTCTAGATATTAAATTGTTTTCCCCTTGATCTAAATCTAAAGTGAATAATATATTAAAGTTTTCTCTCCAATATATTTTCACTAACATAATATAACTATATCTTTCTAGAAACATTTACACATTTGTCTCTTATTTTTCAAGTAGTCATTTGATTTGTTCGATGGTAATGTTATATCATTTATTTATATATGACTTTAAAATTCTTATAGTTTTATAAGAAGTATAAGATTTTTTTTCAATAAATAACTTCGAACAACTATAAATAGTTTGTTGTCAATTACTTATTTCTAATGAGACATTGATAATCAAAATATATTTTCATATTTATTTATATGTTTATTTAAAATAAATATTTTTAATAATTATCATAATCTATTTTTTTTAAAATAGAATTATTATTATAAAGAATATATTTATTTCTAATAGATGGGTGTGGGTGTGGGTGTGGGTCTGTGTATGATTCTTCTATTTATCTACATCCACACCCACACCCACACCCACACCCCACCCTTGAATGTGATGTAGGATTGTGTCTTATTGATCGTTTTAAAGACTATCGCACTCTAAAAGTATTTTGAATCATGTATTTCGTGATATTTTTTGCAAAATAAATGTTAATTTGAAATTATAAAAACTTTTACTATATAAAAATAATTCCGTACTCAAAAGATTAAGGAACCCATCCTTACTGATCGAATCATTTTAAAGTTATTTATGGAGAAATTTTTGAACTTGCATGAGTCGACAATTTTTTCAAATATACTTTGTTGGATAAATGTTGTCAAAATGTCACGTTTACAAGTTGAGCAGACTTGCGTATATCGAAATATCCTCTTTGATTATTAGGAAGAACGCGAGAAACGAAAAATGCAGAAAAACGAATGAGACATTGATTTTTTCAAAGCATCTACCAAGAGTACTCTGAAGAATAATTTACAGCAGAAAGTCACTCGATTACGTTTCTTCTGAGCGATGTAGCGTCGGAAAAAGATTATTCGATTGACACTACTCGGAACGCCTGACTCTGTGCATTGAATTCGACATAAAGTTCTATTGAAGCTTGTTCATCTATGAATACATATTTCAACAACATCCTCACTTAACTTTCCGGCTTGGAATGTTTGATTCACTTTATTCCACGCATTCGACTGCGCTATATGAAAACTAATCTGATTAGTACAACATCCATAGTTTGTTAATTAATATGCATGTGCTAAAATACACTGTATAGGTGATAGACTTTGATAAATGACAGATTGAACATAGCTGAATGAAAGTATCCTTATAATTCAATTACACTTTTCCTATATCCTGAACTTGCGCGACTTGAAATGTCTCGCTTGCTCTTATCCAAGTCTGCAAACAATGCTTACTTGTTACAGAACCGCCTCTTGGCATACTTATAACAATATTTTTTTGTGAATTCTCTTACGATACTATTACATACTTGAAACAACTAGAATTAAAACATTTCATCTCAATGCACTCCTGACAATCTCGAATAACACCATTTTTCTTATCTTCTTTTCTTTTTATGATTATTCATTATTCAGAGAAAAAGATTTAACTTCGCATTTTCCAGTTGAAGATTGATGGCCCATTCAGCTTGTGTCTGCTTTTCTGAACTTTATTTCTCTGTATCATTGACTAGCATTGCTGAGTCTTAAAATGGGGATGCGAATAAATAGCAAACCTAAGTCCGCTGTCTGCAGGAAATATTGAGACAAGTGAATAAGTATTCGATGAACGCTATTTATCGTTAGCAGTCCCATAATTAACTTTCTATTGTTGCGTCGTACATATTCTTAACGTCCATTTTCAACATAAACCGTTTGAGCAAACATATCCTACTTCGGGTAATTGAAAAGTAGTGGCAAAGATATTTTAAGTCGTTATAAAAATCTTAAAGAAACTTTTCAGTATCTAGTCTGATAGTAAAATCAATGTATGGTATTTGATCATACTTCAACTTATACCATAATAATAAAATTTCAATAGAACCTATTTGATTACAATGTGTCACTGTTAAATTAGTTCATATTGTCTTCTTCATTTCCTCTTTGTTCTTCTTCTCCTTTTTTCCGACTCCTCCAATACGTAGCTGTCTATATATCTGAGGGTATACAAAAGAGCAGTGGCGATGGCAGAACAAAAAACGAAATACAGAAACGAGTAGCTCGCGCTTCGTCTTCAACCTGTTATTGGCGTTCACGAAACCATTTAGATGATCTCTCAATTGTCCTAAGAGAATGAGATTTGTCACCACAAACAGGACCAAATTCATCGTATATTACTCTTGCTTGAATATTCAGTACAGTGCGTATTTTAATATAGAAGCGAAAGTTTTACTTATTCATCTAGAATAGTGATGTACAGTATCAAAGTTTAACCTAGCTTTATATTTTTTTACATTCTTGAGAATACGCTAATAAACTACAGATGAAACAAGACGTTTAGGTATATAAAATTGACGAGAAAAAAGAATAAGGAGAAATTCCAGAAGAGAATACACCACATCGAAGACAATATGAACTAATTTAACAATCACACATCATAACTAAATAGATTTTATTGAAATTTTATTATTGTGATATTAATGGAAGAATGATCAAATATTATAGAAAAATAGAGTATTGCTCTTTCTATCAGACTATATTGAGAGAGAGAGAGAGTTTCTTTAAGTTTCTTTTTATAACAAATTAAAATATCTCCGCCACAACTTTTCTATTGACCTAAGTACATTTTATTTCAAGATATGTAAATCATCAAGTATTTTCTGTCTGCTAGCGTCGACTCATACCGTCGCATGTATCTGAACCAAGATGATAGAAGACACTTTCATACGTTATGCTGTACTTGTTGCATTTTCTGACTACAATCAGTCAGACTAGTGTTTTAAGTTTACCACTTCAGAGTACAGACGACAATCGATTGAAGGAAATACTATCGACCTTGTGACAATAGTAGAAGTTGAACCGTGAATCACATCTCATCTCCGATCGCATGACGGCAAAGACAAATTGAGATCAATAACCGAAATTTCGACTGGAACGAATATATTCATTTCAAAAATGACTTCTAATCCATCAGGTGATGCAAATGATTTATCGACGGAATCGATCTCGTCATCTTTAGAAACGAAAAAAGTCGTTCTTACTTCTAGCTCTGTATTGAATACTGAAATCGCATTCTCACTGTCTACTGCGAATAAGCAACGAGTATGTCGAACAACCTGCTGTTTCTTTACTTCCATCGTTGTTTCTCTCATTATTGAAATTAAACTGATGACTATTAGTTTTTATGTAAGAAAAAATGTTGAAAAAAAATGTGATTGATTATCTAAGAAGAAAATGAGTTTAATTTGTTTTAATTAGCTAATAAAGATTGGCATGCATAGTGTTAATATTTCTTGCATTACAACTGTCTTCGTTTAACAAGTTATATTACAGGACAGAAAGTGACTAGATCAAAGCATCAACCTTTTGTTATTTAATAATTCTATTAATAAGAAAAACTTTCATCTTCTTAAAACATGAAAATATAATATTATTATGCACTTATATGGTCCAAGGCCATTGATAATGAAAATTGAACAAGCAAGCAAAGAAAGAAACGAGTACTTTTTCGGTTTCCATATAATCATACTTCGTTGCACGACTAAATTTACATTCTAGATACTGGAGAAGTATTATTTCCACCAATCGTGATCTTCACAACCTAAAAACTCTATTAATTATATTGAACAGACAAAATTCATCGTTACTCTTATGACCTAGTTGAATGCGGAGATTCCAATTGGTGATTAATAATGGTAATGTATCATTCCTATTTGCAACGAGAATAGACTCAATTTAAAATTATAACACACTAGAGTTAGCAACGGAAATTATAAAACATTTGTATTGATATTGCAGTTGATCATATGAATGCGCAATATTAATAGCATAGCTGATAAATTTAAAGTACTACACGTCGTATATAATTTTGGTTTTAAAAAAAATTCTTCTATTTAGTTTTAGATAATAAATAGAATCGGCAAGTTATTGAGATTGTGTATTTAATATAATTGAATTTAGTCTAACATGACGGATTGTTTTTTTTTCTGTTTCATAGGACATATTGTCTTCTGTCAGAGTATATAGTGTTACTTGATGCAAGAAAATTTCATTCAAATATAAAAGAATATGCAAAGATCTATTGAAAACAAATCATTTCTCATCGGACACAAAACAACATTGATAATTTATCGTTCATAATAAAACAGTCTAGCATGGATTTCTTTGAATGAAATGGCTTCTTTCCTATTAAATAAACTTTCCATTATTTTCTTTGACGGAAAAAATACGAGTACTTGAGTTGAAAAAAGTTTGTTTTACGATCACTAGTGATTTTTCTTTTCTTTAATAATTGCTTGACGAAGTCACATTCAAAGTATTAGATTTGGTTAGCTAAACAAATTTTATTCTAATTGGTTTCTAGTAAAGTAATAAGGTCAAGCAATAGAAAATAAATCGACATAATGATTTATGCTTTGTTTGCATGTCGAAGTTTTACTCAATTTTATAAGATAATCCAATCCGTAGTAACCAGAATACACAATGTACAATTAGTATAATAGAAGGGCGTTGACAACTAGAAAACAAAAGCTTATGTTTAGATAAGCATTCGGCTTGAAAAAAAACTTCTCATGTCTTTTAAACAAAATAACTTGAAAGAATATAGACAATAAGAATACTTGTAATTGTTGGTTTCATTTTCTTTTTTTTTTCTTTGTCGTTTTTCATCAATCAGTTAAGTTGAGCATCGAGAAAAAGAGAAAAAAGAAATGCGGAAAGCTTTCTCGTTTATTTCATCAACATAATATTACAGGTGTTGTTATTTTTTACATATAGTGGCAACAATGAACAAACTCGTATCTCCATTAGTATGAATAGTCAATACTTCACGTGATTTAATAGTAAGCTGTAACAAAAAAAGAAAAAGAAAAATTTCTTTTTCTTCTCGTTTATTTTGTTTTATTATTAATGGTTTTAAAAGCTTGCAAAAAAAACTTAAGAGACAAAGTGAACAGAAAATAATTCTACTCTCGTCATAATCAAATTCTTAAAAATACTTAATTCTTTTGACATGAGAGCAACGCTCTGAGGTTCTATTATTTGTTTTTCTTCTGTCTTTCTCTCTGCATTTCTTTTTTTTTCTGTTTTACTCCTGTCACTGAGATCGTTATAACAAAAAAGTATGCAACATGTCGAAATTTTGTATTTATTTTTTGTTTTTCGTTATACACAATGACATTTGTATGTTCATTTAAAGATTGATTCAATGACAAGTAATCGTATTCCATTACAAACCAGAGACTATGCAAATGTATCAGCCACGGATCGTTTAGCACTTAGTCGTGCACAACATCTTCAATTACGAGAAATTCGACCGAAATCGATCTCGGATGATGAAATTGATGCTATTTCAGATTGGTCTGATTCTGATCGTGAATGCTGTCCATTGAGTGACTTTGAAACAACGTCAAATAATGAGAAAGAAACTGATGGTAATGAAAATCATAATAGAAATAAGTTATTAGAAGAAATCTCTCATTCAAATAGTCCACTGTTATCAAGAAATCGTTTACATGTTACTGAAATACCATATTCAATAATTGATAATAGTACAACAAGTACACGGATATCGTTTACAAATGAAATCGAAAAATCAAAAGAACAAATTACTAAAAATACATCAGTTAACTCAGTACAATTACGTAAACAATCACAACAACCATTACTACCTGCTCGACGTATTGAGACAAAACAAGTTTCACCACGTTGTCCATCAACTCGTTCAATAATTACTTCTCAGTTATTGTATACTTCCCGTAATAATAAAAAAATCATGCCAAATCCAACACGTGTTTATTTACGTCGTGAAACTACTTCTACTACGATCAGTTTAAATACTAATTTAACCAAAGATTCAGCTGTATCATCAATTTATTCATTTCAAAGTCATGATGAAAATCAAAATCATCGACAAATAATATCACCAAATTTGAGTCAAACATCCGTACCACGTGCATATGAAATGAAAAAAATCTTTGTTGATGATTATGATTATGGTCGTTTAACTGATATATCATCATCACGATCATCTCGACCATGTAGTCGTCAAAAATGGGGTACAATTGTACATCCACCATTTCCACTTGGTTATCAACATATAGCTCCCGAACAAATAACACGAGCTGTTGAACGTCTTTCAAGTCCTGTACGATGTCGTGATCGACATACTCGTCTTGAAACACCATCGAAACGTTATTTATCGACTGGAGAAACTGATGCTTTGGTAAAAAATAAATTATTTTTCTTGTATTATTATTAGTTTTGTTTTTCTCTTTTTCTTTTTAGGTAAATCGATTAAATAAAGTAAAAACTATTCGAACACCTGATCAATATTGGCCAGTACAGGAACAATCAAGAACCGTTAAAACATTAAATAATAACTGGAAAGGTTGTGGCATATCAGCATAATTCACTTTGTTTTTGAATTTCAGGGTTTTCTGTGTGTGATTTTTATGCAAGAAAATATTTAAAAAAAAATCAATGTTTTTCTGTTTCTACAGGTATTTTCATTGATGCGAAAATCTATTTATTATTATTTTTCATAACTCATACTGTGAACAATCTTACCTGAAACATATATGTTACATAGTGTTGCATTGATTATTCATAATGTAATTTTGTCATACAATCAAAGGCTTCAGTTTAAGGTGACCAATCTACACTCTCTTCGATCTGCATAAATTTTGATCATTTTTTTTCATAATAAGACATTAACAGAAAAGTTTTTCAAAATTGAACTATAGCTATAACTGTAAGAAGTTTACATTTCAATTCATGACATAAGTAAATTTATATGCACTAAATTTAAAAATCGAAGTGCATCGATATATTTTTCAAACAACAAAAATTAAATTACTCAGGTTAAATCGGATATAAGAAAGCTTCTATTAAATTTAAGAGTATTTGTACAGATTATGCGATAAATTTTTGCTGTTAGTTGACCACATCCAATAATTGTTTTTAATAATCATTTCAAAAGTTCTAGTCCGATCTACACAGACGAGTTCAATCCCTGATATAGACAGTAACTGAACTGATCCATCTATTCAGTCTATGAATAAAATACAAAGCTTGAAAAAAAATCTTCATCAATTCGTCATTCTAAAATATGATGTATGCTAGAGATTCGAGGATCCATTCATTCGTCCTTTTTCCCTTCCCATTCACTATTCATGACATGGTTCAAAAAAACCAAGTGTTTCTTTTATACTTCGAAATTAATATAGAACAAGAAATATATATTGTTGTCGATCTTATTAACAATGATCAAGAATAAATAATATTATTTCTTCTCATTAAAAGTATATATACATATATAGATAAGACTTTCCAAAAAATTTGAACTTAAAAGTAATGTAAATATCTTTTTAACAATTTAAGCATTTGATATGGCTGGCAGAACTGAAACACATCAATTCATTGTTGTCAAATAATTGGAAAAAAAGATATTAAATATAGTTTCCCTTGAAATCCTATTGTTTTCTTCTACTGATTCTGACCTCGCGTAGGGAAAAGTCGAGTCACGCTAACTACGGTAAACATGCCAGTTATCGAGTCGAATAAATTCTTTAAATCCACATATTAGGAAAATTTTTTTCTACAAGCGAGTGTTTTTTATTGGTAATATGCAAAGAAGCCCCAATTTTTGTTATACTATTTTCTGTGAGTTCTGTCATAATTTGATATGCATTCGAGCAAAATTTTTCAACAGTCCACAGTGTTCAAAACATGATCTATCTGCTACGATATCATTTTCACAAAAGGGTCAAAAAATAGCTTTAATGATCTCTTTATATGATGTTTTCTTGCGAAACTCAATTGGCAACTATTGTTTTTACAATCATGGGAAATAAAACTTTAAGGAACATTAAATAAAATCATGAAAATGTCAAGTTAATAGTTTGAACTGTTAAAGAGATATACATATTTGTTTTTTTTTGCTGTGACTTTGCAATGTTCTGTATATACAATACAGGATATTTATCAAACTGAGCTATTTATTTCCAGAGTTATTCTAAAGACTTTTGAGCGGTTCATTTTCTGTAAGATTCGGAGTTTCTGTTACTCTTTCAAATGTTATACTTCGAAAGAAAGGCACTTTGTATCAAAACAAAAATGATAAAGAATTTACATGAACATTATATGTAGTTTGTAGTAAAATATGCCTATTACAGTAAAATTTCAGCTACCAATCAATCCATAAATCAACATTGAGGAGTAAAATTTTCTTTGGACATAACACGGGTATCCTAGGTAAAACTGTACTAAATCTCAATGTTTCTTTGTCTCACTTGTTATTTGTAACATTGTTTAATTATACTTTTGCAACGTTCAAAAAACCTCAAATATATCAGAATTACAAGAATGTCATAAAATTCTGCATCTTTGAATCTATGTTTTAAAAGTTTAGGTGAACTATTTGGGATAAGTGGCTTTGAAATAAAAAGAAAATGTTTTATGATAGACCTGTATAATTCTTCTTTTTGATTTCTGAATAATCTTAGTGCCTTTACTGTTCAATTTAATAGTTAAATTATTTTGTTCAAAATTAAATTCCATATCTGATACCCCAATAGTAAACCTTTTGTAGCCTCCTGATGCACACTTCCATAGACCTTGAAATGATTATTGAAGTATAGAGAACAAAAGTCTCTATGTATTGGGATATAAACAACATTTTTTAAGTGATATAAAGTGAGAGAAAAAAAAACATTGAGATTTAGTATATAATTTCACTTGGAAAATCCGTTAGTATAGACAATGACTGTATTTTTGACTGAAGCTATCCACTAAAAGTTGATGTTATACACAAGTTACAGTAGAAATAAATTCGTTCACAGAGCTTTCGTTCAGTACTATATTATTTCCTTCAAATCTAGAAAATTTAAATGTGTTATTCATAATTAATTTATAAAAATATAAATCGATTGAATTCTCTCATTGATAATAATATGGCTTTATTACAATACAATGAATATTCTGAGAGAAGGTGTGATCATTAGAAAAAAAGTCACTACTTTTCTTCTGCTTCTTCTCTATACCTTATATTTTCCATAACAATTATTAGTTCCACATATTTTGAAGGTTGTCAGGACAAGAATACGATCAACACGAACACGACAAAAATACGCAAATCATACCTCATTAGTATTCAATCGTTTTTAAGTCGCACAAAAAAAAGCCTATTGACAATTGTTCTATAATACTTGCATGTGTATTTTTAAATATAAGCTTCTTAGTTACTATTTGTTTTTATTTTTATTTTAGTTTTTAAAGCTTGATTAGACTAATGAAATCTTGCCGAAAAAAAAACGAAGTAATTTAGTTTGCTTCTTCGTTTTTTTTCTTCTCTCTCTTCTGTATGTATCAACATATCAGTTTACATATCTTTGTTCGAAAAATAAGTTATCATATTAAATTCAAATATTTATATAGAGACAAAAGATTTTTTGTTATTCGATCAGTGAGTGATTTCTTGCATTTTGTTAAAAGAACAGCGATAAAGAACAGGTTTGTATTTATAGCGAACAAAATTTTTTTTTTCGAAATTTTACTACATAAAAAACAATGTTACGTTAAGAATTCTTGGGAAAAGAAAGTTATTTAAAAATGCATTAAGCTGTAGATGTTATTAATGTTAATTAGCAATGAATACATGTGTTTTGTTACTACGGACAATCTATTAACAACGTTGAGATACTTTGTTAGACACGCATATTTAATAAAAACAATGTAGCGCAAGAAAAAGAAAAAAAAATGTTCGAGTGTTTTACGCTTTGCTAAAGATGAGGATAATATATGCGATGTAAAGAAAGCGCAATGAAAATATAGTCATACAAAGCTTTCTTTTGATTGTCGTTACGTTTTTCTTTCATTTTACACGGTGACATTTATAATAAACATCATGGACGATGAACAAGGTGAGTTACTCAAATCAAAGATAAATTATTCAATCAGCTTTTATTATAAATAGAAAATAAGAAACAAGTAGTGCGAAGAAGAATAATTGAAAATATCTACGCAATTTTTTTTCGAATAATAAGCTTTTTGTTAATTAAAAAGTTATGATTGAATAAACAAAAAATGTTCTCGCTTTTTTTAATGTGTAAAGCTTTTCTGGAAGTTTTCAGACGATTAACCAAGGAAGAATAATTGTGAGTGTCAATTTGAATCAATTAAACTCGAGTTCAAATATTCATGTCATTCGTGAATTAAATTTTATGATAATATCTTAGTCACTTCTAACATTTCTAGTCTACAATTTCTTTCGGTAACATAATCTGTACGTAATCAATCTTTTATTACGAACAAAAAAAAATATTTACTAGCACTGAATCCGTGTAATGTATGTATATAGAGTGTCCTCGCAAAGGTCACTATACAAAAGAAATTTGAATATCTTCCTTATATTATAATTCTAACGGATGAACTGATGACAGAGGACACTTACAAGTTTCACTTCATATATTCGAAGTTCTTAAATACTCCTACCAAGTAGCACTTTCATGTTCAATACTCAATAAAACCCGTTTTGTTTTTGACTTTTGAAAAAACCAATATGTGCGATTTTTCTAATATTTCTTTAAATTTTTTTTCATTATTGTGAATGCTTAACTATCTAGGTCTTTTTCTCTTCTTTTAAAAGTATTCATTCAACACTTCTGAAAAACAAAACCGAGAGTGATTATTACATTTCTTGAAAATGATTTTTTTCTCTTGCTCTATCAACAAAGCTTTCATAGAAGGTTCACTTAGTCAACTGACACGATTTTTAAGT
Organism: Rotaria sp. Silwood2; assembly: GCA_905329745.1. NCBI lineage: Eukaryota > Metazoa > Rotifera > Eurotatoria > Philodinida > Philodinidae > Rotaria > Rotaria sp. Silwood2. Next base: position 183,825 of record CAJNSZ010000069.1, on the reverse strand, counting down.
TTTCACGCTTATCACATTTGAGTTCAATGTGTCTGCAACTGAAGAAATATAAGAAAATTCCTACATATTGTTTTTCAAAAGTCAAAATATAGGAGTATTTAATAGAGTCCTGAATCTTGTTTGTCCAGTCTCATTTTATTTTCAAAATATGTCAAACGAGATTCGAAACTGTCCAGTAGGGTTCTAGTATTTTAGAACTTTGAATATCTAGCTAGACACTTAGACGTGTTCTCTATCACCGGTACGAAAATCAATTCATCCAATACAATCAGAGATCGCACTGATTCCGTCTGTGCAACATCCATTACAAGTATAAGATTTTCAACAATAGAACTATTAAACTTATTATAAATAAATTTATCAAATGATTCGTAAAGTTTCAACGTTTTTTATTTTTAGTTGCTGAAACATTAGAAACAAGCGCAATGCCAGTATATGAAATACCTCGAGATGATCAACAAGATAATAAAGGTTTTCTAAAAGACAAACATTGTTTTACTTGAAAACATCAATTGTTTCTATTTTTGTCTTTTATAATTCTAGAAAGTGTTGTCCTTCGAAGTTCAGTTGGTGATTCAACTCAACTTACACCATTTACTGATTATCGATCATTATCAACAATGTCTTCACAAGTAAAAGAACCAGCTTCAATGTATACACTTGACAGTCGATATCAACCAATAATAAAAGGAAGTATGTTATTAAATTTGTCAAAACTAAAAATAAAATTATTCTATTATCTATACTAGATCGACAAATGCCATTTCCTGTTGAACAAGATCAACAATCAATTACACCAACATTTTTTTTCGAACCTACAATTATCGCACAACCAGTACTTTACAATATTGCCAATACAAAAGCTACTCCAATAATTTATCAACCAACATCTATCGAACAACAACCATCTATTCCTACAATCTATTCAATAAGTGGTCAACCTCGTCGTCTAACTGTTGATATGAATACTAATAGTTTAGACACTTCCACTCAAGTTATCAATAAAACACCAACACTTTATTCTATGGTCAATGGTCCGCCTGTTGAAAATGAAATTCAAGAATCAAATAAACAATCTTTACAACCACCACCACCGCCAACTGTTTATTCAATTGTTGGTAGTCCAGCACGTACATCACGTGGTGTACAAGTAAGTATGCTTAATCCTGTTCAACCAGTACCAATTTTATATACCATTACGGGTAATACATCAACTCCAACAAATAGACCAATAGAAAATATTTCACCACCAACTATGGCAAAACCATCAAAAGATATTACCGTGTACACATTAGATAATCAAGCTAATGTTCCTCGAACACAACAATACCAGCAACAGCAACAGCAACAGCAACAGCAACAACCAATTCAACCACCTACACTTTACACAATCGTCACTCAACCAAATTCACCACCAAAACAACTAACAAAGTATTCAATATGATTTTTATATTTAAAAATTATTTAGATTCTTTGTGTTTTTGTTTTTTTAATCTAGAAAATCTCCAATAAAACCGACACCAACAACAATAATAACTACTGAACGTATTAATCGCAATGCTGAACGAAAACCAGAAGTAATTAATGAAGAAATTGTATCATATTCAATAGCAAGACCTAGACAGGAACCACAAGCAAGAGGTTAATATTTATTTTATTTTCAACAGGAAAAAATAATAAAAAATAAAATTTTAGAATCAAAAGTTTCAAAACCAGAAGCAATATTAATTCCTCTTAATGATGATGAACATCGTACACGTCCACAAACAGCTCATCAATCACCTTTATTTTATTCAACTCCAGAACAAATACAACGTAAACCTCTTACTACCATACAAAATCAACCAATTCAATTATCTGATTATCGTTCACCATATGCATATCGAACACAGAAACCATATCGTGAACGTAAATATAATAACAATACATTACCTGTCGTATCAGATAATCGTCCTACACGAAAAACAAAACCACCACTTAATGAAACAAGTTCCCGTGTTGAACGACAACAATTAAATGTTCCATCAAAATCAACATCTTTAGTAATTATCTTAAACTTCTATTTCCATTTTTCAAATATGATATGTTTTTGTTTTAGGAAAGATATCCAGTTAATAGAAATGCACGTCTTGGTCTATGGGATAATGGTTATCAAACACAAACTGATGATGATGAAGAATATGCACAACAAGCTAATAAGACAAAACGATATAAAAAAACAGTGCAACCACGTGCACCATGGATACCTGTTTGGTAAACGAACATAACAGCAACAACAAAAAAAAATTTTTCTATTCAAGTTCTTCTTTTATCTTTTATATAAATAGAATGAAAAAAAATATTAAACTGTTTCATTTTGTTAATCTTCTTCTTTTCAAAAATATAAATGTTTATAGAGAGACATTAACGAATTTCATGTTTTGTACAAAATGATTTGAATTCTATAAAAGATAATAATAAGAAAAAAAAACTTATTAAATGAAAATATAATTTAACAACGAATATATATACATACCTTCGAAACTAATTGTACCACTATCATCAACATCCAGGCGTTTAATTAAGCCTTGAATTTCTTTTTCAATTATTTCTGGTGAAGTACCAATCATTTCTTGAATTGGTTTATAATATTGTCTTAATTCATCAACGGTTATTGAACCATCACCATCTTTATCCATACGACGAAATTCTTTTCGAAGTTGTTCTTCAGTAAGCGAAGCCATTTGATATTTATTTGTTTTATGAATGTATATGCATAAATATTATTCAAAGTAATACCTATTTATATATACAAAATGGATGATTTTATTCATACTTCAATGATTTTACTAATTATATGACAAGTTCGATAGACGAAGAGAAAAAAAGTGATGTCAATATGAATAATAAGAAACATAAAAACATGAATATATTGTATCATTATGATTGGTTGTAATAAGATTGATACTCATGTTTTGATTAATAAAAATAGAGTAGGATAATCATATGATAGAGGTAACACCAAGCAAGTTTCAAGTCAGAAAGAACAGCTATGAATAAGTATGTAATGAAAATATGAATAAGGTCTGAAATGTCCTTGAAAATATATCTCCAACTTTTCACATTTATGTCTATGTCTATGAGAAATAATTTGTCATTTAAAAAAGTTTTTCACTAGCAACATCGTTGTTTTTTCTTGACATTATGTTACTAATAATTAGACGCAAGTGTAAATTGGTAACTGGAGACAAAGAAAAGACTAAAATCCACACACCCTACTGTGGAAGCAGTTTCTCATGAACGAAAAGCCAACAACATGTTCGATTGTTATCAATAGAAAAAAATGTTCAAAGAGAGAAAAAGAGATAAATATTGAAATAAGAATGTATTATGAATAGTTTTCTATCTGTATTTAAACTAGACATGAGTGAGACCAGCCTTTTTTTTTTATCTCGGTCCCGCAAGAACCAACATTATCTTGTTTACAAGTATTTATAACACATGAATTATGACAATATGACATTCGACGCAAATTTTTCACGAATATAAGCCATATAATTTATAATGAAAAAGTGTTGGTCCTGGTCCTGAAATCAGCTTGCACATATCTAATTTAAACTCATTTCAAATCGAATATCTTTAATATGCATGCTTATTCAATGTTATCGATTAATTCAATAATCAATACATATATTTCTTAATTAATAAAATACACTTGATAACAATATATTACATTGTACAATTTTTGTATAACATGCACATTCAATTTTGTTTTAGTGAATTCTTTATTCTTCGGAAAAATACATTTGAATAATTGAAGAACGAAAATGAATATTAATAAATGCAACGTAGTTATTTAGAATGCAATATGCAATTTAATAGAATTTTTATGGTCTTTTTTATAGTTTGATAAAAATTGATATGATCATTTTGATTTTTAATCAATGATTTTTCCGAATGTAACAGGCAAATATCAAATCTGATTTATTTTACCTTTGAAAAAAAAATACCAAGTGCGAGATTTATTAACATGTACACACAGAAAAATAAATGAAATTTAACATTATTTCCAAATTTTAATATGTCGTTTAGCTATTTCATAGCTTACATTATTAACAATACCTTCCCATTGAAGTGTATCATTTGGTTCATTAGTACCGATGAGCCAAATATTTAATGTTAGAAGATTAATCATAGTTTTAACAAATTTACCAGCAATTTGTCTTAAATCATGTATTGTATTTAAATTAATTTGTAAATGTTTTACATTTGAAAATATTTCAAGAAAACGATTACTATCAATAATTGGTAGAGTACCACGACGTAATACAAATTTTTCAAGTTTATCATGTAATTGAGCACATACATCTTTATTTTGAAGACGATCTGTAAGAGTCTAAAAGATAATTGATAAAAATAAGGCTTTTAACATTTCCAATGGATTAAAATTGGTATATAATGTGCTATAATTTTGACTTTATTCTCAGAAAACTAATGAAGAAAGAGATAAATGTATATTGCCAATATTCTAAAGATATATGAATCTTATGTGATATTCTTTCTGTTCTTCAAATGTTAATCGAAGTGTACGGTTTGATCTTATTCTATTTAGACAGAAATATATTAAATAGGATAATTAGAATTTAATTTCTTGAGAAATGTCTCGGTTCCAACATTTGACTTCCTTAATCAGAAAATGAAAAGTAATTTGTACAAGAAATTCCTGAATATTACAAATTGAATCTATCTAAGAAATAGTATCTATATTCTCATTCAATAAAACTTACCATAAGAGTATCATAATCAGTTTTGAAATATCGTAAACAAGGTGTAAATTTCAATAAAGCAAGAAAAATAGACGTAGGTAACGGAATGAAAAGTTCAAAATGAACTAATTTATATAAATCAAGCATAGAATGAAGTTGTGAAAGTAATGCTGAATAATTAACTGGAACAATAGCATTTTGATATATCTGAAGAGCACGTACATTCGGATATTTTCGTTGAGCATAAACCTAAAATTTGTTGTTGTTTTTTTTTTAAATTTTGATTTATATGTTAGGTTTGAATTACCTGCATTGATATATTTGTTTTCAAATAAAGATCAGTAACTGAAGAAAACGCATTGTACGGTGCTTCAGTTACAGGTAAACAATGTATTGTACTAATGAATGAAAGACGACGACATGGTACAGTAAATAGATGAAATTTATTATTATCTTGTGAATAATCAACAGCTATATGCCATTGACGCCAAAATCCAGTTAAAAATGATGATGAAAGTTCATCATCAAATGTTGATGATACAGCTTTAATATCGAGTATAAGAAAACGTAATTGTTCTAATGATGTTAATATTCGTAACCATCGTTCTGAATTTAAAAAATCAATTCCAATAGCAATTAGTGTAAGTCGAAAAAGTCGTGGTAAAAAAGAAAGTACATGTGCAATATAATCAAATCGAACTGTATATATACAATTGAGTTTAAGTGTACGAAGTGTTTGAAATGGTACATGAAATGGCGGTAGAAAACCTTGAAAATTAACAAGAAGTCGATGAATAGTAAGATGTTTAAGTAATGGATAAAAATGGAAAAGTGTATGAAGATCATTTATATAAAAACTATCAAGAACAAGGCGATTAAGATAAGAATTTGGTCGAAGTTTGCTTGTAGATAAGACATCATCGTATGAGAGAACACATCTGTATATTAAAAGTTCTTCGTTTTTTTTTTTGTAAACTATATTATTGAAAATTTTTTTCTTACGTTTTTAAATATGGAATATCGAAAAGAAGACCAAGTTGAATTTTTTGTTCATACATTTTATAAGATTTTACATGAATTGATGATAAATGTTTTAATTTAATAATTTGTTTATATTCCAATTCATTCGGTTCAATAAATGACATTGTACATAAATTAGGAAATGTTATATCAATATGTGAAAATTTTGTTAAAAATAATTTAACTCCACCACATGTTTCAATATTTGATAATCGAATTGCATAAATACATGATGAATAATCAAGAAAAATTTTCGAACAATATTCATTAAATTCATGAAATGATATATTTGATGATAAATCGACATGCATTCGACGTTGAATAATTAAATCTTGTAAACGATCATTAAGCATACCAAATGCATGAATTAAATCAAGTGGTCGAAGATAATCAAAAATATCCAAGAAAATTTCATTGGCTAAATTTTCAAATTTTGATAAAGGCATTACTTTCTGGAAATCTAAAAAGATTATTAATTCTAATGATTTATGCTAAGTTTTGCATTATTAAAAAGTCTACGTGAAAAAGAATAAACTTGAACGTATTCTTAAAGTAATAAGAAGTTTTGTTTTAAGATTGAGTAGTTCTCTTTAAGTGGCTAATTGTATGCTCGATTTAACTCTAGTAATGCTTACTGGTCAGAACTAGTGAAGTCAAATCGAAAAGTTGTTAACTTCCTAAAAAAAAGAAAACAATTTTCATGGCAATCATTGATGTAATGATTATTTCAACACATGCATTTAATCTGACTAACTAGAAACTATTACAAATAGAGATCGTTGGACTTGCCCCATTTGTTGAAATCGTGATCAAATCTAGAATATTTTTTCGACTGTAAATTGAATTCCTGTTCTAAGTTACGAAGAAAATCCACACTATGTGCATCATCTTAGCTTAGTGTTGTAAAGCTTCGGTACCTGAAATTTTGAATTAAAAACAAAATGGTCGTAGAGAACTTATTGACAAGAATGATAACATCTCCAAAAACTGGCTTGGCATGTTGAATATTATCTCGAAAAAATTGACTACGGCTTACACGTCTATTCATTAGTACTTGTTATAAATTAGGAATATTCTAGTAATAGCTCAATGCTTTTCTTTTATTTCAATTAAAGTATCGAGTACTAATTTACATGTTTCAATAATATTAGAAAAAAGTTGTCACATTTTCATTGACTATTACTGTAACAAGAAATATACAAAAGCAAAAATATAGCAACTCTTAATCTCAAACTATCGAAATATACGAAATAAATAGTGGCTTCATTTCAAGCCATTGTAAATTGAATTGTTTAGATGTATCTCATCATTCAAAAAAAAAAGAAATTTAATTCATTCTTCAAATATTGATTATAGACAAAAAAGATATTAAACTTGTTTTTTTTTGTTTGTTTTCGTGTAAATTAAAAACAAAACATCTACATCATAAAACGATATTTTTTTCTTTTAATTGACAATGTTCTTTTAAATATTTTACAATACGTTCACAATCAATTCCTTGACGTTGTATATGAAAATAACCTTTTTCAGATAAATCAATAATTGTTGAACCACGTCGATCATTTGATGTTAATAAACCACCATCAATAATTAAATCGATTTGTGGCCATAATTGTTTAAATTCATTAATACATATTGAACTTGGGTCATTCGATATATTTGCACTTGTTAATGCAATAGGTTCTTGTAAACGTTGTGCTAATTCAATCATAAATTGACAATTTGGAATACGAATAGCAACATTGTTTACATTTGGATTGAAATATGAAGGTAATGATGATTGTCTTTCAAACATAAGTGTTACGGGACCAGGAAGAAGTTCACCTGTAGATAATTGTTCTTTTGTTAATGTTGGCTTTGACCAAATAAATAAATCATCAATACAACCAACAGATATTGCTAATGGTTTTGTAAATAATCGACCTTTTATTTCATAAATTTTACGAATAGCTTTTTCACTATTTACTAATGCTGCAAGACCATAAATTGTATCTGTTGGTACAGCTAAAACACCATCATGTTTTAAAATTGATACACATTTGTCTATTAAATTATTTTCATTTATTAAAACAACATTGGTTGACATGGTTTTGCTGTAATAAATAGAAAAACGACGTAATACGTGGTAATCGAATTTTTGAATAAATGGAATAATACGAATCATAAGAACATTCTATGAGAGAAGATTGAAATTCCATTCTGTTTGTTTTAAGTTCTTATCTATACCAGATACATTTTTCAAATTGAATGATAAACAATGGTTGAATCTCACTCATAAAAATAAAAAACAACAAGACGAACTAGTATTTTCTGTTGTTTATTTTGCTTTTTTTACATTTTTATTTATCCAATACTTTGATATAATAATAGTATATTTTATATAGGGGTCGCTGTAAACATAATAGTGATTTTAGATTCTTTGAATAGTATGTTTTATTATTATTTAAAAATATTCAAGTTATTCACGATATAGAAACCGATAATAATGGGTGCACCGGGATATATAGTAACGTTTGGTATTTTATTTTTTCATCATCTAATACGTTTTATTAAAAAAAAAAATTTTACCACAAAATACAGCTTGAAAATCTCTAAAATCTACAATACGAAGCTTACTTTATGTGTGTACCTTTAGTTTTCAAAATAGACAAAATTCTGTATGACCGAGTTTCCATGTTGTGAAAAAGTTATTGTTTTGATACACGATGAATTCTTTTTCTTATTTCAACGATTAATAAAATCATAGTTTTTAACTTTATTCCATTTACTACGTTTCGTAATTGATTAGCAATTCGAACTGATGTTATACCATCATTTCCTTGTATTAACTAGTACACGCATAGAGATATGATTTGCTATTACGAAGTTTGTATCAGAGATTCGCAAGTTCTTGAGTTATACCGCCTCCTAGTGAGGTAAGTACGAGATGGTGTGAGATTTGACGATTCATTTATTCTGTCTAATTGAAATTTGCTAGATGACTTTATTCAATTTTAGTAACACTAGCTAATATCGAACGCCAGTCTAGTCCTGATGGTTTGATGGTCAAGTTCAGACGTACTCGATTAAATTCAAAAGAAGTAAATAACGGATTCTTTATACGTTCAGTAAAAACTAATAAATGTCAGTTATTTATTTTGAACTCATTATATACTTTTTGTTTTTTTTTAATCTACTTATGTGTATAAATATACTTTACCACAGGGGGTGGTAGAAGCAAGAGAGAGCTGAGCCTTCTAAAAGTCTTCGAGACTTCTGAAAAGTTTTTAAAGTTATTGCTGAAGGCAGTATCACAGAAAGGCTCAGACTTCCTGATCAAAAAGCTTGCCGCCATCGCTGTCAAACTTGCACCCTATTAAACAGGTATGTATAGATAGTACTCGACCTCTGCTATACAGCCATGTAACAAAATTAAATTAATGTTGTGTAGTTTTAAAACATAACTTAAAACTAAAAAGCAGTGTGAGACTTTTGTTGTTAGCTGTATATTTTATTAATATAAGGAGACGTAAGAACACATGAGTTTCGCATTTTAGCCCCGAACAAACTGCATTAGCAAGCTTTTCAATGATAGAATTATTTATAGCTCCACCTTGCATGTATAATTAATAGAATATAATTAGGTAGTTCTTTTCTTTGGCAAAATTGGTCTTCCAGCATCTAAATTTTCTTTAAATAATTTAACAATTAAATGCCAATCATAAATATAATCAAATTTTTCTTTAAGACGATTAATTAATGTCATAAGTAAATTTCTTAAATATCCATAATCTGGTCTTTGTGTATATGATAATGTTCTTGAATATTTGTAAAATAGTTCAAATTCATATGGTAAATTTGAACAAAGTTCTTTTGAAGTTAAACTTTCTTTTATTTCCATTAATTTTTCATTACGTTTTTTTCTATTTGAATTTTTTATTGACATCCAAGGTAAAAAACCTTTAGCTAAATAAATAATTATGTAAGATAAACATTCAATATCATCTCGTCTTGATTGTTCTAATCCATGATGTGTATATAACGAACAATAACGTGCTGTACCAGTTAAAGTTTTACCAGTTCGATATAAAATATGTTCATATGTTAATGGATGACGATAATTTTTACATAAACCGAAATCAATTAAATGTACTATATGTGATTTCATTCCAAGACCAAATAAAAAATCTATTTAATTAAGATAAATATCAAAAGAACAATTTAGATTTTATTTTTCTGTACACACTATCAGGTTTTAAATCTCGATGAATAAGTGAATGATTATGCAATGCTTCAATACTACGTAATATTTGTTCTATAATCATACAAATTGTTTTTAAAGAAAATTTTCGTCCACAAAAATTTAATAAATCTTCAACTGATGGTCCTAATAAATCCATAGCAAGAACTGTATATTCATTATGTATACCAAAATAAAACATTTTTGGAATATAAATGCTTTCATACATTATTTCAAAAACATATTTTTCTATTGATAATTGCGGACGTGAAGTATTTGTGTTTTCAAATTTAATTGCAATTAATAAATCATTTTGATTTTTATCTTTAGCTAAATAAACCTTAGTAGAATAACGAAAATTTTATTATAAAAATAATAATAAATATTATCAAACATACTTCACCAAATCCACCACTACCTAAACGTTTTATTGTTATAAAACGATTTGCTATTACTTGAATTTCATCTAATGATTTATTTTTATCCGATTCTTCATTTTTTTTCAATTCTATTTTATCATTATCTATTGCTTGAAATGAACTTATTATTGATGTTATGCCTCTTAATTTAGATTTTCGAAGTACATTACCTAATGGTGCTTCAAGTTTTAATACATCCGACATAAATTAAGAAATAAAAAAAAACTTAATATTTTGCGCTTTTTGTTTCGATTCGATAGTTGAATAATTTTCTGTATGGGAAAAATTATTCGCTAGCGATGTCGCTTTGCAAAATTAAAATATATTTATCTCGGGATAATGAACCCACACCCACACCTTCCTGAAGTGACCCATATGTGGTCTAATTACTGTTTATATGATATATCAACATATGACCAATAGGTTTTTTTTTCGGAAGCAGAGAATCAAGAGAACATTTATTATGTGAAAACAACATCATTAACGAGACATCATAGAATATCTAATTTTGATTAGGTTCATAGTCAANGGTCTACTAAGCCACGATGTTTAAGTAGGTGAATTAGTTTGCATATATTTTTGAATTTTCTATGTATTCATTTTGTGCAGCAACTGGTAGATGTTCGTTTTCTGCATTGCAAAGCTTTATATCGAGTGCACCTGGTTTACAAACTACCGGTCAAAGCCAATTGATGCAAGCTCCACCAGAAACAAACGTTGTGCTTGGTGGTTCTTATATTGTAGTCATTTGTATGAATGGTTACACAAATACGGGTGGTAATTTAAATATAACATGCTCGTCAAGTGGTTCATGGAGTCCGTTTCCGAATTGTGTCTTAAGTACGCAGACAACGACACTTTCTTCGAATAGTGGAACAGCTTGTAATTACAATCCAAGCCTATTGACAATACCAAATGGTTATTCAAGTTCTTCAAATGGTCTTATGTTGCCGACTGCCACTCAAGCTGTATCTGGAGCATATATTACTTATATGTGTACACCACCGTATTCTCTTATAGGTAATTCGATGATCACATGTACAAATGGAGTTTGGTCACCACAACCTGTTTGTGCCGGTAAACTGTGAAAAAAAAACAATATCAAATTTGATCTGTTTTTGTCATTATCATATTTTAGCGTCCGGTCCAGGCAGTCTAACGACCATACCATCATCATTAAAATGTACGGAGGTACCGATTGTTGCTAATAGTTATGTATCATCGTCAACTGCCATACAATTTTCTAATAATGCATACCAAAGAAGAGTTGAGTTCAAGTGTAATCCTGGATATACATATGTAAGCACGTCAGGTCAACTTGTAGTATGGTGCATGAATGGTGTCTGGGATCGACTTCCTGTTTGTGTAGGTATGTCATTCATGTCTAAGTCAATTTCGAACGTATAGTATGAACTTTGTTTTTCAGCGAGTCCTTCTTGTCCAGTCAATCAATTACAATCAGCACTTGTTAATGTGGAGATAGTATCAAGATTACTTTATGCTGGTAATGGTGGTATTCTTGCTGGTGGTTGGATTCAACTTCGATGTGCACCTGGTTATAATCTCAAACCATTATCTGGTTCTCTGAATATTACATGTCTTTCAACAGGAGCATGGTCACAATTTCCTATTTGCTCTAAATAAACTTTATCGCTTGTCTTCGCATTATTGGTATTCATTATTCTTAGTATTTTTCTTTCGCTTTTTCCTTTGTTTCTGGTATACATGTACTTACTGTATTTTATTACTTATTTTTGTCTTTCTTTTCTTTTTATTTACATGATACAATGAGATTCATATACATAAATATAAAGGTCAATTATTGGTTGGAACATTATGGCTTCTCTCATCTGTTGATCGTTTCTTCTTTTCAACTTTATCACAGATTGTCGTAATCTAATAATCTGATAAAATATGTATTTTGAAATAATATCATTTATAATGAATATATGAAACATTAATCACTTTGGAGGAAAGAAATATTCTTCTGTGAATATTTAAACATAATTTATTTTTACTTGATCAAAAATATTTATGAACCGATCAAATCAAATCAAAGTTATGAGAAAATTTCAGATGAGCAATTTAAAATTTTTTCTCAGACACAACATTGACTACGAAAAAAATTTTATATTATTTAAAGTAGCAAAGAAAGTTAACAATCCATTGAACGAAAGCTTTACAATATTCATAAAATTTTTGTTTATTATATTAAAAAATAAAATAAATATAAAATATTTTCTTTATCTGAAGGGTACTGTTCCTCTTTTTTTCCGACCGTTTCTCGCTTTCAATGACGGCACAACGTATCAAGGTGAAATTTTTACACCAAAACAAATAAGGAGACAAATGTTCCAGAAAAAAAATGCGAAGTGGATTTTTGCCGAGAAATCCTGATTTTCCATAGGCAATATCTCAGAGGTAATGGTTCGAACTCTTGAGAATGCTTCCGAATATCAGTAGTAATAATTTCAGTTTGACCGGTTGTACTGTCTTCGAGAAGTATGAATGGTCATTAAAAAAGATGGTGTGGGAGTACCCTTAATTGTTAATAAAATATGTAATCTATCTTTAGTGTATTAAAGATAGATATTTTAATTAATTAATATATTTAAATATTATCTACAAATTGAATATTTGCCGATGTTTTTTGTGTTTTTTTATCATAATCATTAACAATATGAATTAATTTATCAGGATTTCTTTGTTGTGCTATCATGACTTGTGTTATATCTGTACCAAGTTCTTTTAAATGTTGATAAAATTTAGTTTCATCTTCATGTAGTAATTGTTGATGTTGCCGTTCTAATTGATTTTCAGCTTCTTTATTTTGTAAATGACTTGCATGTTGTTGTTTAACCATGTCAAGCTTATGTAACATTTGATCAAGTTCCATTTTTCGTTCTGTTTTTTAAAAAGAAAATTATTAGAAAAATACATGGTTAATCAAATAATCGTTTATTTAAGGTGCTGGTGACTCAAAATTTGAGAATAATTTTGTGACATCTTTTTGACATATTGAAACAATATTTTTCTATCCTGAAAGCATCAAGTACCGAAAGCCTTAATATATATCAAAACATTTTTCTTGATTTTACTCGTGACAGCTTATGTTAATAAATGATAGTCTTCAAGAAATTGAAGTATCAGCAAGCTTATCTTGTTCTTTCGATTCAACAAATAATTTGACTTAAATCTCATGCTAAAATAGAAGTGAGGGAGCGTAAGAAGAAAAATTCAGCAAAAATTAGTTTTTGAGTTTTAAGTATTGATATTCGTTGTTTTTAGAGTTATAGTTCGGATGATCAAAATCTCTGAAGACACACTCTTATAGGTAACTTGACGAGCTCTCTCCAACCATTACAAAAGAATGCTCCCTCTGCAACTTACCTTTTTGTGATCGTTCGAAACGTTTTTCTAATTTTAAATCTTCTAATAATTGTACTTGACGTTCAGATTCATCTTCTAATCTTAATTTAGTTCGTGTTTGAATCGCATTATCATTCATTAACTAAATCCCCCGCGACAAAATAAAAAGAAATAAAGAAATGAATTAATTAATAATCATACTTGAAGTTTTTCCGATGCTTGATACCCACGAAAAACAACTTTATTTATTTTATATCCAATTGTTTCAGATCTTGTTATTAATTGTGGATAAGTTTCTAATTGATTTAATTGATTAGCATTTTCAAGAAATGTTTCATATTTTCGTATAGATGCAAATGCAATCACGTCAGCACATACTGCATTGATCTGTATTTTGTTTTTTTTGTGGTAAAAAAATATTCAATAAATAGAAAGAAATTTTTTCTTACGAAATCTGCTATTGGATCATGTGTATTATTTAACATCGTTTCAACATTGATTAATTCAAAAAATATCATTAATTTGACAGTTATTAAGGCATCATCGGATGTTCGAACATCAGTTATATTATAATAGAATTGATCAGGAATAAGACGAAGTTTTTGAAATTTTTTTGCACCAGGTATAATATGAGTTTTATGTGTTCCATCTTCACCATGCCACGTAAATTCATGAATCCATTCATTCGGTTTTGGAGCATAAAGTGTTGGACCTTTAATAATATGACGTACGGATGATAAATCTATGAATAAAAAGTTTATTGATTATTTTATAAAAATGACCCTTTTTTTATTTTTACCTATTTTTTCTTCTTTTTCTTGTTGTGTATATAAAACTAATAATTCATTTGTATCAAGTGTAATGAGATCTTTTGTTAAAATTGAAACAATTTTTAATGGATCATCATATAATGCTACAGGACCAGGTTTAATATCTGTTGTTCCATCAACATATTTTACTTCTAAATATTGCATATCATTAGCTTGATGCATTAATAATGGTTGAATTCGATTTATGCATGGCCAAACAACTGCTAAACTTGGTCCATCGATATAGTTAGCATCACCGTTAAATTTCCAAACAATGGCACGACGTCCTCTTTTTATTTTACGTAATAAAACCATATTTTTCTTGAGCTTTTTATCTTTTGATTTATTCCTTCTTACTATTTGTATATATACAAGTAAATGTTGTGGCAATGTTTTTCTCTTTTTCTTTCCTTCATTTTATGGCCTTGTTCTTTTCTGTTTTTATATAGAAACATATTGCTTCGGAATTGAGTAATTACCATCATTGAATGAGTCATCGTGATTTGTATAATAGAAATGGCAATTATTCATCTAAAATGCCACGTTGCATGTTTATTTTGCAAAAAGCAAACGAGAATAAACGATAACTATGAATGACATTTTAATAGCAATCCTTAAAAATCATGAAACAAAAAATAGTGTCGATGAATAATAGTGTGCAAAAGAGCATTGACGCAAATTTCTCCAAGAATTAAATATCATTTTGATACAAGATATACACTAAGATTTTTCGAATTTTATAATAAATCTCGGTATTTATTTCATCATGTGTAATAAAAAAAGCAAGATTAGTGGTGGTGAAGATAAAAGAGTAACATAGAGCAATGAAGTTCATCCACTGAATAATTGATTTTGAGTTCGAATGATGTACATTATGTTGATTCTAATGAGCTGTCAATACTTTGAATAGTGTTTGGAATATGTAGCTTATTTTTGTGAAAAATATGAGGTTTGTACAGTAGATTTTAAGTCAATGTCTGCGGCCGATCTCAAGAACATTAGAAAAACTAATTTTCGAATACCTATTTGAAACTTTGTCAAAGAGGCAGATCTTAACAAGAATAGTTTATATTGTGAAAATCTCAGATCTTTCAAGTCAAAATTCATAAATTCATTTTCCGAGCATTTGTTAAGGGGACCATGACATTGACTTAAAAGACTAGAATACAAACTCAATATTTTGACAGCAATGAGTTAACATTATACCTATGACAGATCACCGTTCTATGACCCTGTTCTTTTTCGAGTCAACTTCTATTTTAATAGAATATTTTCTGTCTATGAATGAATACTGATGATAAAAAATGGTGTTATAGTTTTGATTACGTTTAATGCGCCATCTAATATAGACATGCTTACTAAATGTACTAGGTGCAAGTTATGTTAGTATATGAGTGCCTAGAAAAATACCGATTTTTGAAGATACTTCCTCTCGAGAATTGATAGCATACATAGCATTCAGAGCTCAAGATAACTTTCAATAACAGGTATTCGTAGGTTTGTATTGGCGATTAAATGGTATTCGTGGGTGTGGGTCTGGGTGTCATAGAAGAAAAGATCCACACCCATATCCACCCTTGGGCACCGAACTGAAGCCACTTTTTTCTCATTTTTACTAACCGGAACCGTGATTCTGATTTCGGTAACTTTTGGAACCACTGAACTCTATTATGGACACATTTACAAGCAATATTGCACACAAATCTTATGAAATGTTGTGCCATGATATATCATTGTGACGCATTTGTGATTCTAATCGATATACTATATTGTTTCTCTGTGTTGACGAATCATTTTCTTTGTTATCACTTGATTTTCATCTCATTTTATATGATGTGTTTATGCAATAAAAGAAAGAGATGATTATGAGAATGCAAATGATAGAAGATATCATCATACCGAAAAACATCAGCAGTTATTTTCAAGGTTCATCATATTTTATCTTTTAGTTGAAGAAGTAAGCTTGGAACCAGAAAGAGATACTGTAGAAATTGGGAAGACACAATCTTTGAGATTTTTCTTACGACTGAATTGATGCTCGAGCGATTTGTTCACATTTTTGATAAAGTGAATACATTAGTAGAGCATCGATAAAAGTCCGATAGTGTAAACAAAATTGAATAATTATCAAAATATGTCTCAACTAAGACATCTTTTAATCTGTAACAAACAGTTAGGGATGTCCAACAATTTCCAAAATTAATGTCTTCATGTCGATAAGAGATAGCGTGAGTAGTAGATATATCAACAAAAAAAAAAGAACCAAACATTAGTCGAGAATTAAAAGACAGAATCATGGCCCAAAAAATGGTATGACCAGTCGAAATTTGTTTGATAATAAATAGGTTCGATTTGTCTAGTCTAATACTATCTTTGATCTTACTCAAACTCTTTTAACACAAAACATTACTCTCAAATCTCTTTACTTCGAAGAAAAAAAACAATCTCTATCTGTATCTCTATGCTTCAACAGTCATGTATTCCAAAAGAAAAATGAAAAGAAATATCAAAAATTTGTTAAATCAATGTAGTTTCAGTTTCTAATCGGTGTTTGCGGCGATTCGAGTTCAAACAGAAACCTGGGTGATAGAGTTGTATGTGAAGATGAACGTGAGAAACAACTGGATGAATACTACAATGAAATGATTATTAATTTAATAGTATTGAATGTATCTTTCTAATACTCATCACCGGATTAAACATAACTTATTTGTATGCTTTATATAAAAAACAAAGAATAGACAAAGAGAAGAGTTGAAAATCCTTTGAATTTTCTTTTGTTTTAAAATATAAATATTGAATTTTATCGCTATGGTTAAAGTCTATGTTACAGCTACAATAGTATCGCAAACAACTCTTTATGTCGAATGAAAACCGCAAGGGTGTGGGTGTGGGCCTGAAATGGTTCATTAATAGCACCCACACCCACACCCTTTTTATGGTAAAATTTCGACAAAGTTGTGAGGAATCAAATTTTGACGTTGCAAAAACAATGTTTTTTTTTTATTAAAGATTAATTCGCTTCTTTCTTATTTCATCTTGCTTTACCTGATATTTTCTATTAAACAAAAAACAAAACACACCACAGTATGTAGTGTGAAAAGCTGTACAATTTGCATAAGATGCCTTATTTTACAGTTGCATTTATTTGTTTCTAAAAGCGACAAAATTCTGAACGATCGAATTTTGACCTTGCAGAAAAGTGCTTTTTTCGTATGCGATGAACACACTTTTTCTTATTCAGCGTCTGATATGTTGTGTCTAAAAAAGGACAAAATGCACCACAAGATGCAGCGTGAAAAATTCTACAAACTACAAACAACAGTTTATCTTAAATATAACTTAAACGAAAAAGTACCTGAAATGAGACTAAGCCACAGCATATTCATACAGCTGATTGAACGCGACAGAACGCAACAGAGAGTGATTTTTTTATTTTTATCTCTATTACACAAAACGCAAGAAATTATCGGTATTCAAGAGGTTAAAATGATAAAAGCTGACTTATAAATAATCCATCCGTTTATGCGTATGTTGAAATATACTGTTCTTTTTTCTTCCGAATCCGCAAACTGTTAATTCGAACGAAAATTCTTATTTTACTATTTAATGATCTGAATTTTGTTTTGAGCTTAACTTAATGTTTTCTGAACAAAGAGCAGAATTTAAAAAAATGACGCCTCCTATAACAAGTTTTTTTTCATTTTTCTCAGAAACAATTGAATTAAATTCTAAATGAACTTCAGAACGATAAATAGAAAAAAAACAACAGAATAATTTTTAGAAGTTTCATTGGGCGATATATTTGAGTACAGCGAAGTTTATTTTTTTCGTCAACTCATCGGACCATCAATGATGTGTTCTTATTAGTGTGATTTTCCATTAGTTCACTATTACTATTAATTATTTCGCCCATTTCGTAGGTAAGTGCTGAATTTTAGTTTTTCATTGAAGTTTTAACTGTAATTGAGTAAACTATCCCAGTCAGATGAGATCAATAAAGAAACCCGCATTGTTACGCTTAAGAATGTTAGATTTTTACTTTTTCCGAAAAAAAAGTTTTTTTGAGAAAAATAGCAAGTTTGATGCCAATGTAATTAGGGAAGTTAATTTTTACAACAAAAATATCTTTTCACGGTAAAAAACAAATATTTTTATGTGTTGAAACACTTTATTATGATAATGTCTCTGGCTGGAAAATAGTACTAAAAGGCATCAAACATATATATTTCATGATTTTCTTCAAGACAACATCCAGTTATTAGATAAAATTCTTTTGTAGTTATAATACTTTTGCAGTGAAGTTTCATGCCTTAGTGATGAGTCTCAGTCATAGATAGAATTTTTTAATAAACCAAAAATTAAGCAAAAGACGAATATCAGATTTCTTCTTTTCGTAGCTTTTCATAGTACCTGTGTTATGATCAGCTTAACAATAAAAATGATCTTGTAATCAAACATATCTGTATAGATCGAATAGGTTCAAAATTCAATAATTCATTTGCTGAACCTAGAAAAATTCTAGGAATGAGTTTAATAAAGCGTTACATTGTGAATCCATTCTAGTCGATAGATATATTTACATCTTCGGTAAAATCTTTTTATTCTTAACTTGATGGCACAAGTACTATTGAAAGCTGATAAATAAAGAAATGAAAAGTTCCATATTCATCTTTCATTTAACTTTGCGTTACTGATTCCTTTATTTCTGAGATGAGCAGGACACTAGAGGAAATATTTGGAATTTATAGTCTTACCAGCAAGAACAATATTTCATCTGAGATTTTAGCTATTGTAAAATTACTATGACAATGTTAAAATATTTAAGGACTCATCTATACATTTTTTCAGTGAGATAAGTTTTTAAATTTGAGATATTTCTTCTACCCATGTACTCACGCAAAAAACTAGTTTAGGTGCCTCTTGCCATTGCAATGATTTCTTTTGCCTGTAGATCATACATAGTACACTAGTAAACATCCTACAAACATTTGAGTTTCCATTTAAATTTAACTAAGCTATCAAATTTTTCAAATATCTCTTTTCATGAGAAAATCCAAAAACTGTGTGCTATTTACGATTCTTTTTTTTAGTTAAAATTTCAAAGCATTTTTACGCGTTTGTTGTTGTTTGTCTACCTAGCAAGCTATCAATTTTTTAAAATATCTTCTTTTACAAGGTCTTGTAGCACCGCGAGGTTTTAGAAAAATCATATGTTCGAAGTTTGACTCGAATCTTTTCATCTATAGAGACTTTAATTAGACAAGCTTCTACAAAAAAGGTTAAGAAATTTTCAATGAAGTCTGTCAGAGATATATAATTTTGAACAAAAAGTTCTATACGCAATCTATGGAAAAGAACTTTTTCTTAGAAATTCCATGTCTCTGAGGCACTACGTTGACAACTTCTTAATTTTTTATAGAAGCTTGTCAAATTAAAGTCTCTATATATGAAATGGTTCGAATCAAATTTCGAAAATTTGATTTTTCTAAAGCCTCGTGGTGGTATGAGACTTGATAAAAGAAGATATTTGAAAAATTTGGTAGCTTCCAAGGTAGACAAACAACAACAAAAAAACGCATAAAAATTTTGCAGCTTTTTTATGAGTTTTTTTGTATATTTTTCTGACTGGACAGTATCTGATATGCAAGATATCTTGTTTTTCGGATGATAGATGCTTCTTCGTCTCGTAGCATACAGAGTTCTATTCCAAGTAATATGATATAGAAAATTGTATAATTTCTGTTATACCGTAGTCTTTTTGGATAAAAGCTAGTGATAGATAAAATGCGTAGTAGTCTCTTAGGGTTGGCCTTACTTCCTCTTTTAGCACAGATAAATATGTTCAAAAGAATATAGTGTAGAAATATCTGCAATTGCTGTGATTAACCACTGGACGCCGAAAATACCTGGTAATTATTGTAATTTCTATGTATTTTAGTATAGCCCCCGTCGCCATCGTATTGAATCGGTAGATATGTTGAAAATAGTATGTTATAGAAGTTTCGGTATTTTTTGTAATTTCACAGTATTTATAATTACTTGTACTTTTGCCTGGATATACCTTTTTTGTTCTTATAGACTATATTGATATGTCGAAAATAATATGATGTGCAGATTTCGGTAATATCTGTAATGTCGTAGTAACTTCGAAAAATTGCTGTTAATTAATAGGTTTTCTACTTTTTCTTAGTGTAGGTCTTTCTCTTTGTTATAGAACAGATTGATATAGTAAAAGCAATATGCTCTAGTAATATGTGTAATTTTTATAATAGTTTCAAGAATTTTTGAAAAGTATTGAACCGTTCTAGGGTTACCGTTATTTCACTCGATGAGAAATTTTCTTTTTTGATAATTTAAATATATGTCATGATCTCCAATGAAGCGTTATAGACAGCACAATGCAAAAACTAACCAGGAATTATGGATACCCGTNTTCAATGTCTCAAAATGTATGAAAAATGATTTTTAACGTGTTTTTGAAAGAAAATTTCGTTGTTTTTAAAAATTTGGTACACGAAAGTTCTTCAAAGTCTTACTATTTACTATCACTAAACCCCATTTTTCACGGGCTTTCATTTGGTATAAAATTCATGATATCTCCGATTCGAGATCATACTGTTACCCCCCTGGAATAATATTATTTACCACCCTGTATATGAAAATCTGTCTTTAATATTACTTTACATTAAGTTTTGCAGCGAATTACAGAGAATAATATTCTACATTTTATGATGGCAAATTTAGGATCAACAATTGTTTTCTCGTTTTAATATTTGCAAAAGAAAATATGTTGCAAAACTTTTGCCCAACTTGGTTCCTTTAGTTTTACACATTGAATTCAATAGAAGTGTCTAAAAGAATTTTTCAATAGGGAACGTAGTTGAGAAAAGGTATTAATATTGAAGACTCACCTCGTTTTCTTCATAGAGAAAATACGAAATTTCTCTACAGCTTCATATGAGAAAGAGTATGGAGAAAATCGAATTCATTAGTATCTATAGACTTCGATGGGCTCTATCTAATCATATACAGATTTCAAACAGGAGATTTTTCTTAAGTTTGGAGTTGCGCTCATATAAGGGTCGCGAGATCAAAGCTACTAGGTAGTAGAAAAAAAGAGACATAACGATCACGGTCGTCTGTTTATGTTGCACAAGAACCCGTTTGGCATTAAGTTAAAACATCAAAACTGAATCACTACTTTCTATCGAAGGAAGAATAAAAACCAACTTTTTTCTCTATTAGTACATGTATGCGAAGTTAATCCCATTTTTGAAAGTGAGAAGAATTGGCCAACTGGCCTTTTATTTATTCATTCAATTCGTCCCTAGAAACAATAAGAATTCAACAGACGTCGACTGGCTTCTTTCTAAACTGGAATTAATGTGTTGACATTTTCTTTGTCAAAACACAATGGTAACGTCAACATAAACTGTATTAAGTCGAACCTCAAAGTAATATGCACAGTATTGTGTTCAATGTCAACCTTTCTCTACCCAATAGAATCAAGCACTTGAACAGCATCTCTCGTCGGATCTCTTTCTTGTACTCTTCTCAGACCTCGGAATGAACTAGAGAAAACTGTGGAAGTCAATGTTTTGATTTGCCTCGATATTAGACTGCATGAAGATCTATTCGAAAAACCAATATCTTAGGACTAAGGCTGGCCCTTTTTCAACAATTTAGAAACAAATATTAAATTTTTCCTTTCTCTTTTATTTTCAAAGTCCATGAGAATTATTTTTGTTGATTTCTTCTTACTCGAATAGACGTTAACTTTTTTGATACTGTCAAATCATAATAATTATTTATATGGATTAAAACTCATGATCATAAGAAAAGACTTTTCTATAGTTCTATTCTCTGTTAAATCAAGTTTTCGAATGAAATTATCTGTGAATTTACGTTACAAAAAATAGTGATGTTTATCTTATCAGTATGACAATTAATTGTCAAACAAACCACGTTTGCCTAGGTTAAATCAAAAGAAAAATTATTACTAGAAACGAACATTATTACAATTAGTTTAAAGATAAAAAAAAGTTTTTCGTTAAACGAAATATACCATGACATGTGATCGAACGAGTTAAGTTTTGTCATGAAATAATTTTTGATATCATTTCGTACCATGATTCATGTGCTTTCTATTTTATCTCCGTTCCAATAATCACTATCATAGAACCATAAAACAGCAAAAATCAACTATTTATCAAATCTAAACATTACGATAATTTTCCATAATTTATAACACAGTATTATAACCATAGCTAACATCTAAACTTGGTCAGAATCGTCATCCGTTTTTTATTACTATAGTAAATGTCCATCATCTGATAAAATAAGTGTAGTTTTACAAAATAATATGTCGAAAATCTCAAGTGATGTGATTTGAGTGTTGTGTCATTTTAAATTAAATTTGATTTTAAAAAATTGTTGAACGAACACAGCGATTTTTATCATCATAAAATGAATATTTATTTGATCATATTGTTAGAAGAGTCATCAATTGCTCATTTGTTTCAAAAGCAGATCATAGAAATTACTGTATGACTACAAATGAAGTATTTACCAATGAATCATTCACAGATGCTTGCGCACGTATTCTTGCCATATGTACAAATTTATTTCACTTGAGTATGTATCGATGGATAAAAGGTGATAGTACCCAACTTTCGCTTCGTCATCGACCTCCGAAATTTTTTCTTCACATTTGCACACTCTATTTATTAATATGAAGACTTTTGATGATTGTCGTTTTTTACTTGATGGTCGTCTGAATCAATTATCTTCATTCGCTCTAAATATTATTTCCATTCAAACATCACCAATGATTGCTAATAGTCAACTAGGTATATTTTGTTTGTAGTACGATATGTGTATTATTAAAATTATGAATAGACAATGTTAAATAGATTATTTTGTTTTTATTTTTTTTTATAGAAAGTTTTATCTAATCTGAAAGAATTTTCTTTGACCAGTATTATGTATACAAATGCTTATGATTGTCAAATACTGTTACTTCTTCATCGAATGCCAAATTTGAATAAATTAACTCTGTCTTAATATAATGCGATTAACAATCATATTTCATAATTGTATAATCAAGTCGACTTCAGAAATCAATTATTTCTCATCAAGTAGTGACATTCAAAATACCTTTAGTAATTGAAAATATTTATTCATTAGCATTTGAAATAACTCGTTTCATGCATCTTATTAATAATTTTCGTATTCAGTATTTTCAATTTGTTATCCATTTAACATTGTACGATACATGTTCATTTGAACATGACTTTGTTTGAATGGATATCTCGAGCTTTTCTACTACTCAAATATTTGTTAATCCAAAATATCACACCGCAAGAAAATAAACGTGATATTGAACTAATTTATGAAAGAAAGGTTCTTCAAAAATTTCATATTTATATCTAACTCGACTCCGTCTTAGTTATGCACATATTGATTATGCTGATCGATTTTTTCATCATACAAATATATGTCCTCCGTCATCAATCACTTGGGATACAATATGAAAAATTAGTGATTGTTACCAACTCAAACAAGTCATATGTGATGAATTACTAATCTATACAAAGCATTTTTATCAGTATTTTTCTTCTTTGATAAAATAATTTTGTTAAACGATTATATATCATTTGAATAAAATAGATGAGATTAATATATCTAATCGATATGTTTGATAGAAATGATAAAAATCTATCCATTTGCCATGTTCTTTACTTTGGTTGTGGTTGCAGATATAGCTAGTCATTTCTCACCACACCCTTATTATAATAATCAAAATAAACTCTACTTATGACTATTAACGACGTTTTTAGTAGAAAACAGCACAGATTTTGAAAACAAATGATGCATGGTCTTCAGTACAGTCTTTATATTTTTGGAATGCACATCGCTATCGGTCTCCCCCTGTGTGTGGATCGATAGGAAAGAAGTGTGACTATCTGCCTATTATATTATAGGTAAGAAAGCATATTGTTTTCGAAGTGTATTAAGATCATCTTCAAAACTCATGATGTATTCAAGAAGAAACGCGGCTGGAATTTTTCGTTGACTTTGCTTTTATATTAAAGCCTATTCAGAAGAGTGTGAGTGCGGATATTTTTTTCGTCTACATCCACACCCACATTCCGTTCGTATACAATGAAGTATCAAATATTTGCATAATATAGTAGTAAACGGCAATTTCTGTAATACCAGCTTTCAATAAGAAAGAAAAAAATAATTGTTGAATTGAGTCTATCATCTTACGTTTGAACTCGTTGTTTACTGAGCTTACTCTTGCATCTCAGTGTAGTTTTCGTCTTAGGTTGTAAGCATATAAATATCAGAACGATGCTCATCGGTTAATTCCTTCGAGATCTTTCTGCAAAGAGGAAAGAAAAGTTTTATTGTGACTGGTGGAATACATTCACGTTCGTATGCCAGTATGGCTAGATGTGGGTAAGTTGTGTATATATGAGGTTTCGGTTTTGGATGCGACTAAAGAAAAGACCCTCACCTACAACCAAATATAGATACACCAGACAGTCACATCCTTCCTTATGTTATCCAGCTAAGAATATATTACAGAAATATCGATAATATAGAATAAATTTTCATTGATAGCAACATGCCTTCATTATATCTTATTAATCTTACAATATGCTGTTCATAAGTACACATGGTAACAGAAAACTTTACACGCTGGGCAACGCATCATAATTGCACTAAAATAAAGCATCTAAGCTCTTATTTCAGGCTACTGCTGCTTTCCAAAAAACTTTTATCTATGTTTTACTTGTTATTGGTAGAGTTTCACTTGTAACGACGAAAATAGGATGCGTAAAAATGGTAGAATTCATTATCTTGAAGTTTTGTAGGTCATCTGTTATATATCGTTTTTGTTCAGAATCTTGATAATTTATATAAACTTCATGTTACTGAACCTATCATCGGTTTCTCACACAGTTATGCTGAGAACATGCTTATCGTTGTTTATGCTATTAATGTGTACGTATCATTCAAATTTGAACTTGAGGATGTGGGTATGGGTGTTTTCTTGTTATCGTAAACCACACATCCACATCCATCATGGATTCCAACATTCTTGTTGAAAACAATTTTTCTAAGGGATTCACATTCATATTTGTTGATCACTGGTATAAATCAATTGAGATCTATCTTGACTCCTTTTTATTTTCAATAACACAACAGACAATAAAGTCAAAATACGAATTAGCATTTGTGTTTGTTTAATCATAGAAATAATAGAACAATACTTGTTTAAAGTGTCAAAAATTGCGTTGCTGTCTTATATTGAATTCTTAGAAATCATAATAGCCAAGATAATACTGAAAAGACTTAAAATAGTGGCAACGATCCCTAAAATGGCAGCTGCACCCAACTTTACGCCACTGAGATACAGGGCCCAACTGATACCCAATGCAATGCCAAGAATTCCACTCATGGTCGATGCAATAGCAAAAACTTTGCCAAACATGATAAATGCTGGATTAGTTTCTTGTGTGATGCCAACCAGCAGCAGAAAAAGGGCACCGAATGCCGACAAAATACAAGCGAAGGTGATGAATACTCGTGCCATAATCAGTTTTATACATTCACCCAATAATGATGAGGGCACGCCAGAACATGTTAATGGACGATTGATACAAATTGTTGATCCCAAACTAGCGCACTCTCGCCACAGACCACCTTCCCCAGCTGTGATGCCAGTTACTTTCAGTACAGCCCTAGAATGAATAGACAAAAATTGTCGATAGTCTTGTCTTCTTGTTTCTGTTCGAAGAAAAAGAGCATAGATAATCACTTCAGGAAACAGAAGTTTTCGATCATCGATTTTCTGAACATGAAATGAGATGTACTCATTCAAGTTTCACACATGTGAATTATTCATTTCGATATAACTAACGAATAGGTCAGAATAAGCGGTCGTCATAGTATTATGTTTGGCCTTTCAATTTTTTCTAAAGAGATTCGTCATTTGATTCTCAACAGACCATACACAAGTTTTTCATATAAGATACTACTATTACTGTTTTCGCACATGACAAGTAAGAACTTTTAGAAACTTGTGCATTCAAAGTATGAAAATTGAAATGAATCACAGAGAAACTTTCATTACTAGAAGAAAACATTGAAGAATATGTTGCAAAACAATTCAGTTAACCCCAAATGAATAATTTTTTGTCGAATGTATACATGATTTCATCCGAATTCGACAAATTCTACAAGAATAGTTCCATTCATTGGGCTCAGTTATCGGACAAAATCAAAGCCAAACGACACATATTTCGAAATCAGACAAGAAAAAGGTTTCGGCTATATTTTAAGAGCTAAGCATATCACAAAATGAGCTCAATATCTTCTTCGGTTCTGATCTTTTAAATGTCTCTCCAAAATCAAATGATGGTACAAAATTATTCACGTCAGCGCCTCTAATCTAACTGTCAAGGTCACGCGATCGTCTACGAACGATTCAAACGAAGGTAGTCATTTAAAAACTCACAAAAAGATTGAATCGAAAAAGAATAATGTCTTCTCTAAAGCTTGCTATTGAGTTGAACATTTCTTGAACCACTTTTCTGAGAGTACTCAAAAATGACTAGCAACTTCGAATCTACACGACACCAACTGAACCATTATTCACCAACGTGTATAAAGAGAAAATAAGCATGTTAATTGAGTATGAACAAATTTGAAAAAACACGACACGATGAAAATTTTGTTTTCTGTGAAGAAAATATTCTACATAGACGGAATCTAGAATTCTCATAATGACAGAATTTGATAGGGAGATCGGCCAGAAACTGATATTAGGTGAAAACGTGAATTTCCGCAAAAGATTAGGATCTAGCTCGGAGTGTTCTCTAAATGAGTGATCACCTTACTTATTTTCGAGAACGATACAGTCAATCGCGATCGTTACACTAATGAGCCCTACCAGTAGAAAAAATCACACGAATAGTGTAGCAAAAACTTTTCTTCCTTCATCAATGAGGACCATTAGCCTCCTAACAGTCCTGATTTGAGTTCATTGTACCACTGCATTTGGAATGAGCTTGTTCAATTGATCAAATGAGATCTAGTAACATCTCAACAGATCTTAACTGTAGCGCTGAAACGTACTGTCACATAGATTAGTCAGGATATTGTCTTTGAAAGTTGTTTGCCCTGAACTAATCGATTGTATCGATTATTCAAGAGCAACGGAAATCATGTGTGCTAATAAAAATATTCAGTTTTGTTACGAATCAAATATGCAAAGAGAGCTATCATTAGATTTACAAAGGCAGTATAATACAAAAGTCGCTTGAAACGAGAAAGATAAGATGACTTCACTCATTTTTTCTCCTCGGTTGCTTTTGCCATCTATATAAAGCATATGATAGTTCTTTTGTTGTGTGTATTCGTTCTACCCCATTACTTATTGGGGAATGGAGGGAGGGTGAGAGAGGGGAAGGGGAGCGAGTGCAAATAAATGTATGCGCAGTTATTTCCAAAAATAACAAGCCGGTTGAAGATGTTTTTGTCATGGGAATATAAAGATAAAATGCTGTTTGGAAAAACTTAAGAGTCAATCAAAATGACATTTCAATGTTTTTTCAACAAAATCATGCTTCTATAAATGGATTCTAACAAACATTTCTAAATCGATAATTGGTGAGAATATATTATGTTGGGTCCAAGCTTGACGAAAAAACAAGACAGAATTAAAAGGTGTTTTAAAGTACTACTTTCGACATGAATATAAATCTGAAGTATTTGATTAGTAATGAAAAAAATAACTTTTCATAAATAGTTTGCTGTATAATTCCATTTGTTGATGATACTAAAACTTCCAAGGTACCGTAACTAACAACATATATATATATGTATCTGTGATAGAAATTGGAGTATTTATTGAAAGTATTGTCTGCAAGTTATTTGTGATCAACAGGATAAATATGCTGTTTTTCTCTAGCTCATCAAAGATTTCAGGTTTATTATTAGTAATAAAAAAATAAATCTATTGGATCGAATTATAACAGAGATACTCAAGCTTTTCTTCTCGTTAACATGACTATTGCGCTGCTCTGTATTTTGTCATTGACAATGTGTTTGAGAGGGAGTCTGATCTGAGAAAGCTAGTTGCAAAGTCAAACACTTGGCGAATTTTAAAATTTAGTAATCGTCATAAAGGTTACGTTTGCAACGCTTTAGGAGATATTTTCGTGCGCACGCTTTCAAATGTGCTGCTGTATTATACGCTCGAAACACGCAGGTTCTTATTCATTCTTTTCATGTTGAGTGTTAAACTGTTCGAAAATCTCTATGAAATATTGTCCTTACCATGATGGTAAAGCATTGCTTAGAATAAACATAACACAGGCCACTGCGAGTAAGCCACACGAACCCATTGCTAAGATATTTTTATTTGCCATCTATATACGTATACACCTAACTATTTTCTCTGCTTGAGAATGAAAAATCAAATGTTTGAAAGTGCATTGTGCTTTAATAGTATTGCGATGCCAGCTAATGCGTAGATAAGAATAAAACAAAGTATCACGCTGAATTTTTCTGTCGCTAGCAGCTATAATAAAACGTGCTGTGTTAATCTGTGAATCAACATGACGTTATCGATCGTTTTTTGTCTTCTATTATCAGACGCATTCGTCAGATTACGATGCATATGGTTACTGCTACTATGTGCTGTACCATCACACTAATGTCAATTTGTAATGTGAATAGCGAGGGAGTATGGATATAGATGAGTAAGAATGTTTTATCTTTACAATATCACCCACACCAATTCATTGTATTCTACATTATGTTATACTGATTTTGAATTATTCTTTTTAAGCATAAATCCTAAAAGTAAGAATTGTTTTGTGGTATTATTTGCTTATCGAACGTTGTACTGTATTGATGAACGGTGTGACTTTGTTTATTTATTTACATGAATTTATGGGCTGAAGACTTGCTATACTATTTTCTGATGCTGCGTCAAAGTTTGAGAAATTCTATTGCAGAAGACGATTGACCACATATGTATTTATTTATTCAAATTTGTAGATGCTGGATAAGAATATTTTCGTATAGGTCTGCCTGGTTCCTCACTGTAGAAATTAGAACAAGGATGTGAGTGTGGTAGTGTGGATATAGATGAGCATATGTCTCATTTCCTCAGCCTTGGCTTATATTTTATTTTTTGTTATTATTCCAAACGAGAAGAAAACATTCGACGATAGCATGAAATAGGATAGAATGCATCCTTTCAGCTACAGACTGTTTTCTTACTAGTTTCGAACAAATCTACTAAACTATAGAATGAGTTATTTGTAAACAAAATGGCTTTCAATGTTTGGATGAATTCGTCCACTACAGTTTTTTTTCCATGAACATGTTTCAGCGAAGAATAACAAAGTGCTGTTCGTAGACATATTTGAAAAATTTATCAAATTCACTTTTCATTCTTTGTTAATTAGGTTTGAGAAAACTAAGAGTCACTTATTCATGCACTTATGACAAATCAGTACTGTCATTTTTTTCATTATTGAGTTTAGTGATGAATTAAAATTTGGCTACCTTATTTTTATTATGCTAATAAGATAAACATAAATCTGTTCAAATATTTCTAATATATTTCTTAATTGAGTATATTCTTACTATTAATGCAAATTCATTGTGGTTTACTTCGAATAATAGTTTAAATGTCACTCTTTATATAGCATGGTCCAAAAGTCCGATCGAAAAGGAGACGTAAATATCTGCTTAGCCATTCCAGCGATTTACGTGAGATTTTTGTAGTTTCATTTCATATTCATTGAGGTTTTATTTCACATAAATTTGTCTCTAATAGATGTACAAAATGATCACTTATAAATGCAATATCATAAACGTATCGTTTTTGAAAATACCTATAAAAATATCGTATACAAAATTTAGTTTTAAATCTTTTTGATCTCATTATGGATTTTCATTTTCAATTGAGCTAGATCTTTGATAGATATCTTGTAAAACTTATTCTTTACGTATTTCTATAAAAAACATTGAGCCGAATTAGCTACCTAACCGTGATGTTCGTTGAAATGAATGGCCTCTTCTATTGAACTTGCATGGAGACATATTCTTCAGATATTGGCAGACTTCGTAGTTAAAATGCGAGGAATTCCATCTTTGTAAAATAATATGAAGCTCATCTAGTATAATCTTCTTACTTCTGGACTAAAACAAGGCTGAAAGCATAGTCAAATATTTTTATCCATTGATAATGCTATCCTGAATAAATTGTCTAAACACTCGATTTTCTAACAGTACACAAGAACCGTTGCTTTTTCAAGATTGTATAATAATTTCTATAGTTCCATAACGTCTGTTAGAGATCTTGTTAAGCTGAAAGTGAAAATCCATAACAAGATCAAAACAATTTCAAACTAAATTTTATATATGATGTTTTTACAGATATTGTTTAAAATGCTAGATTTGTGATATTGCATTTATAAGTAACCATTTCATTTTGTATACCTAGTAGAGATAAATTTGTGTGAAATAAAATTTCGATGAATATGAAATGAAACTATAAATACATTATGTCAATTGCTGGAATGGTTTAAGAGATATTCATGTTTCTGTTTCAACCGAACTTTCGGGACATTTTGTATAAGGTTTTAATGTGTGTTCACTTTCAGGTAATGAAAAAAATGAAAATGAGATCGAAATTGATCCTATACTCTTTAATAATTGGTGTTCGTAACTTTTTTGATTTAAAAACATCTCATAGATAATACAAAAAAAAAACACAAGCGATTTGATATCTTATTATTTGTATCTCTTATCAAACATATATTTTCATTTTATTTAGGATTATGTTAAATATAAATATTGAATTAGCATCGAATTTTATTGCACTCCCATAGCCTATGGAAGTATTAACTATGCAAGGTGCACAAGAATTCAATAATGTAATCTTATATATCTTTTATTTAATCAAGAATGTCAACATTTTTTCTGTAAAAAACCTTGGAACAAAATAAAACAACATTTTCTACAAATTCGAATTTTAAATGAAAGAGGATTTTTTTTTATTATTCCTGTCATAATGTAAAGAAGAAATTTCTTTTGAGCAAATCTTCATCTAAGTATTGTTCTCATCAACTATTTTTATCAAATAGAGTATGTATTCGGAAGAATATAAAATTGCATTAATTACTTTTTTTTGTCTTTTAGTATAAGTGAAATACTTATACGAGACCTTTTGACGATACGTTTATTCATCGATATCAGATACTTTTGATCGTTAACCAACACGGGGTGGGGGTGTGGGTGTGAACCTTGGCTAGACTTACACTCTTTTTTTCGAATAGGAAATCATAATTAGACATGAATTTTGGTACTACTTGTAAAGAAATAAAAAATTCATAATTGGTGAAAGATAATATTGAATCAATAAACATAATATAGTAAAGTTCTTTGAAGGTATGTCTATACATTGAAATTCATTGTTAACAAAACCAAATTTTTCCGATCATAAAGAAAAACTGCACATAAGAGAAAAACGTTTAGTAAAACTTGTTTTTCAATGTTCAGTTTGTTCGTCGTATTAATCTCAAGGATTGAATTAATCTTTTTGATCATCTACTTTTTTGTACTTTTATTGGAAAACTCTATTTCTGAAAATTGAATTTGTGTTGGCTGTATTGATATAATATGTTCATTTTATGGTTATCATCTTTCATTTATCTTTATGTTTGTACTTCAGAATATTTCTGTACTTTGAAATCGATACTTTTCTGAAAACTGAATAGGTACTCCTATACCAATCACATGGAAGATTTCAAGTACAACAATTGTTACTTTTAGTGTTATATCACATCTTATTCGTGCAGAATTAAATGTTTTATTTCTCTAAAGTTCTCACTACTCCTATTGTTAATCTAAAAGATTTTTATGAATAGAATAGTTCATTATTAGAGGTACGGATTTTTTGTAAGCAATAATGTAGTTTAGTCATTGTTTTTTAAATTTATTACCAAAAAGAAAAACAATGGATAAGGAAATTTAGTCAGGCTGCGTTCTTTTTTGACATGCTAATATTATTACGCCATTGGAATAAAAGTAAAAAACTATCTTGATAAGAAGACACGACAATCATGTAAATCAAAATGAGACGATTAGATAAAACATTTATGAATCGAGTACGCTTTGTAGCTATCGATAACAAATAAATAGAAGACAGTAAAATTTAAAAAACATGTACCTATTTTTGTATTACGAATGTTTTGAATAGAGTTTACGGACTAGTTCACGAGCACATATCAAGATAAGATAATTTATGATCATATCAATATGAAATAGAAAACAATTAGAATTTATGAACAATCAATATAAAGTAACAGTAATAAGAGATTGAAATCAATGAACGATGACTTAGCTAAACGGATAGATAAATTACATAAACGAATGAGCAATTAATAATGTGGTCGTATTATATGAGTCGACATGATGGTATGTCCAGTCCGAATAATAACAACTCATGTTTTGATCTTTCAGCACCAACACATCTCCAATGCGACTTTTCATAACTGGATTCCCTACTTTAAAAATGAAGTATTCTATGCAAAATCTTAATAAATATGGTAGGCAGACTCGATAGCCTGTTTGCGTCTCTGATGTGCATTTGTTCATTATTACTATAAATAAATATATAGGATGATTAAAAGGAATAACGTTTTGCATGTAGATCAACAAAAATAAGAATGACTTCTTGAAAAGTCAGTTTTACATGATATATCGAAAAAGCTTAGGATAGAATAATATATAGAATATCTACACAGGTTGTAGACAGAGAGGCGGATACGAGTCTTCCATTTACGTACATCCATTCCATACCCGAGAGTATGAGCTCGAAAGAGGTTGAAGAACGAGAAGCAATCGAAGTTCTACAGGCAACAATTCCTGGCAGGAACCCATAGCAAAAGTTGTCGATTGTTTTTCATTAATATCAAACAGGAGAAAACTCTAAGATCTTTATTCTACCAATATGCCACAGTAATAGTAACAGATAGTTATCTCGTTCAAACAGAACACAATATGTTGAATAGTAAAAAGTCTCTAATTCTCTGACTTACGTGTTACGATCTACTTCAATTCATCATACAAACATGCATGAGAGAAAAAGATAATGCCGACTAACTTTGGAAAAGAGAAAAAGTGAAACAATATTTATTTTTTTTTCTGATACATCATTCTGGCTGGAAGAATGACAAAGCAAACATTTACTTGTTTCTATTGGAGTGCAACATATTCTAATCACTCTTTCACTCTTTATCATTGTTATTTTCTTTTCTTACACAAAGGCGTTTTTATTTTGTTTTCTCTCTATGCAGATGTCCCTATTTTTCGTGCATACGTATTACAGTGTCTATTCTACAGCAAATCGTTATCGTCACCGTTCTGTCTAATCTTCAGATTTAGTCATACGAATTGTTTTCTTCCACTCATCAGATAATCCTGCTTACAACTTCTTGCAACGTTCACGTGTTGATAATTGCTAACCTTCATGGAGCAATAAACTGAGTCTTTAAAACACGTTTCTTTCAGTAATCGTATGCGCGTGAGATAAGGTGGAATCCATCCGTTTATTTTCTCACGACTCTTTCGTGGAAAAGAGCAGATTGAGGAGTGGCACTGTATCTTTATTTTAATCTGAAAAGGTAAAGTAAAGTAAATAACAATAATATAAATTTAGTCATGATTTTCTAATCCGAAATCATACACTGACAATGGTGCAGCACATCAGAATATTTTCACAACCATCTCTCCAATGAATAAGTGCAAAATTAAGAAAATGTTGCTAACTTCATTTAACAACGGGTAGTACCTGTACGCTTTTGAGATTTATCTTGAGGTCATACTTAGGGATGGACCACTTAACTTAACATAAAATTAGGTTAAGTTTTATTACTTAATACTTGACATTGAATTCATGTAGAATTAATTGATGCACGTGAGGTAAATACTGTTGAGTTTCTTTTGTTCCTAAGGAGCAGAGTATTTTACAAATAATAACGATTTTGTATAAAATTTGACTAAAGGTTCTTGGATCGAGGAACTGGAATCTCTAATCAGTTTCTCAAAAGTGTACACTTGATTTTTTTCACTAAAGAAAGGCTTTTTATGGAAAATGAGAATTTTTTATAAAGTTGTACTAAACGTCTTTGTGGTAGAGGTAACATCATGGAGAAATGAAATACACACTTTTGAGAAACTGATTAGAGATTCCAGTTCCTCGATCCAAGAACCTTTAGTCAAATTTTATACAAAATCGTTATTATTTGTAAAATATTCTTCTCGTTAGAAACAAAAGAAACTCAACGGTATTTACCTCACGTGCATCACTTAATTCTACATGAATTCAATGTCAAGTATTAAGTAATAAAACTTAACCTAATTTTATGTTAAGTTAAATGATCCACCCCTAAGTATGATCTCAAAATAAATCTCAAAAGTGTACACGTACTATCTGTTGTTAAACGAAGTTAGCAACATTTTCTTAATTTTGCACTTATTCATTGGAGAGATGGTTGTGAAAATATTCTGATGTGCTGCACCATTGTCAGTGTATGATTTCGGATTAAAAAATCATGACTAAATTTATATTATTGTTATTTGCTTTACTTTACTTGCTAAAATAAAGATAAAGTCCCCCCACACCCAGTAGAATACCACCGAAGAGTAACTGAGTTTATTTTCTATTCGACTATTGTTAATAGACAAGAAGAAAAAAGTTAGACAAGGAAAAGAGTGATCTCGCACATAATCATCATTTATCCAACTAAAACAGTGAGAACTTACTGAATGAGCAGAGTGACAGACAATTCAATATTTACTCACGTTAAGTTGTATCATTTTTACGAGAAAAAGATGATGAGAAAGATAAGTCTTCTGTCTTTTTATAATTTGCGAATGCCAACTAGCAATCACTCTCATCGTACTACACGTTCATTTTACTCTGCGTATGTTTTGGGATCATATCAACATGATTTTTCATATTTTTCTTGTATAGACACACATAACTTGTTGAAAAGGCAAGAGTGAGGCAAATGTCATTTTCTAGTTTAAGCATATGAAATCGACAGACTCTAGCTAAAAACGCTGTTAGCATAATTGCCGTATGCGATCTATTTTAGGACACATGTCTTCGCCATATTTTTATTTAATCCTGTAGAAACCCAATAACGAAGTAGTTCATATATTAGAACGAGACCTTATTGGTATACGGTCTTTGATCGGATATTAATAACATCGTGCAGAGTCTATGACGGAGTGGATGACGTTATTAAGGCGCCTGTCATGGTCGATGAGAGAAGGGTTCAAATTTGTATCCTATATACTTCAACACTCCTTGCAGGTCGTGTTTCACAAAATGCAGCACTCTGAACGAGAACCAGCTCTGACTGTCACCAACTATGAAGAGTCAATCATACAGAGCAGGCGAACGTCACCGTCGTTAATCGGAAGGAACGAAACTCTAATGAAACGGGTTCTTAGACGATTCACCGTGCTCGTGTCCATTCGAATGGTAAGTTCTGAATGAAACGAACGATATTTCTCCAAAAAGTGGTATTTCATGAGATTCTCTAGATTTACGATAAGTTTTTTTTCGACGATTCGACTAATTGTGAAATTAAATCTACTCTATTTACACGGTACTATGACCAATATAGGAACGGAAAAGTATTGCTGAACATATATAATACTTCCAAATAGTTTCTCTCCAAGTTTGGGATTAGATGAGATTTGACAAAGGTAAAATTATGAGAAGAATGCGCAAGCAATTGGATAATTTTGAACCATATATTATGTGTATATCCCTTCAAAGAGCTTCTTTTACAGGTTCTATCTATTGTTGCTGTCGTTAATTGCATGGAACAATCGAATACTAACAATGATGAAGTGACCACTATAAGATTTGTATTGCGTAGGTCCTTCTTCTACTTCTTCCCCATTGACTATTCTGATTTGAATATAGATCTTCTCTCCACTTTATACGCTCTATATGGTCTATATATGGCATGTTTTTACTGTCGAATTGGACTGCTGGTGGTAAGTTTCTTTCTATTCCCACGTGATTTGAAAGTGAAATATTTATCTTAAATCAAAGTCAACTAAAAAGTTAACTCGTAGCTTAGACTGTGAAATACGATAGACTAGATTTCAGTGTATTTTTATTTTCGATTTCTTTAGTTTTATTTTGTCATTAATTGAACAGAAACGATCTCAGCAAGAGTTTGATATATTGAAACTGTTTGTGATAAAGTCGTTTTTTACTCATTCTCTTACTTACGAGTTTTGTTCCTTTATTTTCAGTTAGCTTGGTCGGGTGTCATTTGTTTTATGGTCGGTTATATTATTGAATTCATAATGACTGTTATTTTCCACATTACGGTAGCTCGTTTCAGTCGTTATGATGGCATCCAGCCGATAGAGTTATCAAGTGCAGCCAGTTTTAGTATTTGTCTCGTAGTTTTGAATGCAGTTTGGGACGTAAGCATTATTGTTTTCTCATCTCACTTTCCGTCTCTATCTGATCATGTACGTAGCTATTCACTTTGATATCGGCCTTCGAATTGGCTAAATTGATTAAAAATCAAGATCTTATGATGAACGAAGATATCTAAGGATTATGAATGACACTCGTGGACAGAACCAAATATTTCTTAAAAATTTATTAATGTTCGACTTAATTTGTACTCAATAAAGAAACCACTTAAGTGAAATACAATTTAGTTTTGACGCATAATAAAGCCATTATACTTTGTGGGTATGGATATGAGTCTTCAGTTCATTTCCATCCTCTATGATGTGTGTTTGTTCATTATTTCAATAAATAAATATAAAAGGTGATTAACATGGATAATTTTTTGCATGTAGGTCATTAGAAATAAGAGTGAGTACTTGAAAAGTCAATTGTACACGATGTATTGAACAAGTTTAAGAGTAAAAATATATAGAATATCTACATATATACAATATTGCCGCAGAAAGATGCAACGTTAATAATATTTTTTTAAAGGAAGGAAATTCGATGAATAATTAATCGATACTAAATTATCGATTTAATATTTTCTATCAGTATTGGTAACTAAAATAATACACAAAACATCAAGGTACAGAAAAAAAAGCCTTGTGTACAAATACTAGTAAATGAAAGAGAGAAAAACTCTTACGATTCGTCTTCATCTTAGTGTCTCACGGTCATTTCTTCGTCAAAGTCCGTAGTACTACAGAATGATGGATGTGGCTGTGAGTATGCGAGCGAAGATATGACATTGATCCAAAACCTACACCCCAGACATCCAAGATTTGTCGATGTGCGTGAGTATCTGTAAATAAGTGAACATGAAGAGAAAATTGACACGAACAACCACGTCCACTCATTCACAAGAGATACGGATGATCCATTTGTCGTCTGTTCACTTCAGTATGATTGTTTTAGAGAGAACAAAATGTCGTGAAAACTAACGCATATTGTCTATGAATCATGAATTTGAGATTCAATTAATTTCCTCACGAATTATTGAACAAGATCAATGCACAAAAAACTCAATACGGGAGCATATATCGATAGTTTGTATAGCGATAAAAGATTTTAAGGTTTACAAGATTTCTAGAATTCAGTCGCATCTTACTTATTGACAACAATACAGTGTGAGAATCATTACATGCTTTAAAAAATTTTTTTAACTGTATATGAAAGTATTTTCGATCATGTGTAAGTGCTAGAAAATGCTTCCTGATCGGCAATAAGTACTAATGTCATTCACTTTCTAAATTATCATGGCGGTTTTCTTCCAACATTTCTTCGATTTGATAGGAATACGTTTCGTTGGTAACTTGCTAGGAATGAAAAAAAATGATGGTTCACTTATAATGAATTTTCTCTCAAACTTACCTTTGAAGAAAGTAATCAAGTAGTGACAAACTATTCATGTGTGTGATAGGCAATTAACCAGTGAAAATAATTTTACAAGTAATTTATAAATTGTACATAGTCTAACAAGTAAACGTCAAAACAAAATCATTTACTGTTTTGCAGCATATTAAAAACGCAGACAAGTTTCTCTGTAGTACGTTATTTGTAAATCGAAGCAAACACTAAAACAATTCGACTTCACCAATTGTTACACAAGATCAATACGTGAGTATATCTTGTGTGTCGTTACAAACAAAATATTCACGAATAATAACGGGCACGTCTGATCAAAGTACTGGGATGACATTGTGTTCTTTAGAATTCTCTTCGACCTTGTAAAGAAAAATATTTCAATTGAAGCACGATTAAGTCACTCTAATTGTATAGGAAGACCTCCGTATTCAACACGATTAGTGACAGCACGTCGACATGTCCGTCTTGATCTATAGAACGTATTGAGAGTCTGAGAGACAATTTTCTCACTTTATACTTCAATATTCATTAATAATAATGTTTCATAGGTGAAGACTTCGAACTTCTCAATTTCATTTCGTTTGATGACTTTTTAATTTTATGCTTTTCGACTTTCAATATACGATCATAAAAATTCAATATAGTAAGTCCAAAAGTCGAACTATATATGAAAACACGGAATCTAGCTATTTGTGCTTTGTTAGCATCGAATTCTTATGTGAGTGACACATTTTGAACTTATCTTGAACTGCACTGACAAGCTTTTACCGAAAGTGAGAAATTATATCGTATTTAATGAAGAACTCGAACATATGACAACGTTTTATTCTCTTGTGGTGTTTCCCTCTTACCTTGCACCACAGTACCAAGTTTTTAGAATCTTTTAACGAGAAGTGAATCTCTACGAATGAGACAAAATTTTGTTATGACTCTTCATTACAGGTGAGATTTATTTTTCGACTTTTCTCGCATGGCTGAATAGAACTCGTCGTTTTACATAAGGAAACATCGATCGTAGACTTTTCACGTACTCTTTCAGGGAAAGCTCTACGTTACTGTGCTCGGCGAAAAGGGTTTAGAACTAATGAACATATCGTATAATACCTTTGACATTATCATTTATTTCGATTTTCCGAACAAATTGATTCGAAATCTCGATGTAGAATTGTCTACTTAGAACCTCTATAAGAAGGACTGATGAAATATTCAGACCACCAATTATTCTGGCGCACAACTCGTAATCTACTGTTATCTTACACTTTTAGACATTACTATCGATAACTGCATTATTTGACAATCGACACATAAGAAAAAACTCATTATTAGACTGTTTCAAAGATGACTGGATTAGGTAGCTGTTTGAAATGTAACAATGAAGGAATACACATATGTACCGGCTGTAAAGGCAACTTCTGCATGAGAGACCTTACGATTCATCGGCAACTTTTGACTGAAGAGTTCGAAGACATTAGAGAAGAAGGAAATAGGCTTCATGAACAAGTGACTCAAGCACATCAGTCAAGCATAAGCCAACAATATCTTTTATCTGAAATAAAAGAGTGGCGCGATACCACAGTTGAGAAAGTTCGTCAGGCAGCTCTCAAGGTGCAAAATGAAGTTGACCTATTATTAGAACAAAATATGAAGAACATTAAGGATGGGCTTACAGAACTGACCAAGAAGCTCACCGTAAACTTTAATCCTGATACAATTCTGGAAGAAAACATAGACCAATTACGTGAAAAAGTTCGCCGACTTCAATGCGATTTCGAAAAATCAGTCAATCTGTCATCTATTGTAATCAATGTAGAGCAGAGCGCTCATATCGATTGGGATCATGTGATTTACATCGAAGACAAGTCTAATAATAATAAGGTACATTTAATAAAAATTAAAACAATTAGTGACTGAATATTTCGATACCTTATGAATGAAAATCCATCAATACCTTGCCCAGGTATTTCCTCATGTTTATTTGGTTGTGTAAAACTCGGTTGTCGAGAGAATGCAATATGATTGAGCCTAACAGAAAAGAGAGGAAAGCGCTAGTCTGTAAAAACAAAATACTTTTCAGCTATGTACAATTGTTGGTTCAAAATTCGTTAATATTTTATTAATGGTTAAGAGCCGATTCAATTTTTGTATTCGTATTTGTTGTAATTTTTGCGGCACTTACGAAATGTGACCTGTTCATCGTACAGAGCTGAAGAGCCTCCTATTTCGTGAACGAATAGTGAGTGTATACTTTTATTAAATACCTTCAAATTCGTCACCTATTTTATTAACTATCATAAAATTTATAAGATCAGTTTACTGGTATTGATGCATATTTAACTATTCACAATTATTAACAACAGATAAATGCATGATAGTGAATAGTCCACTGCACTCTTTCTTCTTCATTTTTGTCATAATTATAATAATATGTCATTTATTTTTTCAAGGTTAGTGTACCCTGCTCGCCGACAAGTTTAAATTCTCCATGGAAGGATCTAACAGATCAAATAAAACATCATCTGGTCCCATGCGCTTGTGAACCTCTACAATTGAAAATTGATAAACTTGAAGTTGCAAATCAAAAACTAATCGAAGAAATTAATGAGTGCTATGAAAAAATTGACCAAAAGCAAGCTAAAATTGAAAAACAGAAAAATAAATTAGAAAAGCGCAAAAATCAAATTCGACCACTTGAGGATCAGATTGAAGCACAGTATGATCAAATCAGAATACTTCGCCATCAAATTGAAGCAGAAAAAAATGAAATAATAACACTTCGATATCGAATTGGAGCACAATATAATCGAATTAAAGCACAAAAAAATCAAACCAGAACACAAGAAACTCAAAACAAACAAAAAAACAGTGTAATTACAACAAAAAGAAGTAAAATTCAGCAACGACAATTTCAAATTGTAACATATAAATCTGGTAAGCAAGAACAAGCAACAAGTAATCAGCTTATTCGATGTGATGATCAGAATTCTCGAAAAATACCGAGAATTTAATTTCCTTTCAGTACAAAACGCTTTTACTACAATCCCTACCAGATTAAAATGTGAAATTCGATAGAGAAGTAAAACTACATTGCGGTTATGATCGTGGATGTTCTTTTCACATTGCAGCTATATCCACCATTCCACCCATTCTATTAACTTTACTTTATTGATAGGACCAAAATGCAAAGGTAATTCAGATGTTCACTTGAGATCTCTAGTTAAATTCTTTTGGACCAATAAGACTTCTTCATCGAGTTTTCCTGATTTATCGAGAAAACATGAACTACAGACTGCCCATGAACATTTCAATTTATTTACGTTTGTTCTAATGAATAAACCAAAAATGAATTCACTGTATAATAGTAAATAAGTGTAATATTTACTATTTACTAGCAAAACGTATGTAAAGAATTAACTTATTTACTAATAAAGTACAGGTAAAGTGCCACCCGTACACCACTTACATCGTTTTCGATTACTATTCTCATTTCTTTAGTATAGGGCTTAGTGAATTGGAACCCGATGAATGCTGCTTATTTGATAGATCTAGACTTGTTATTCTCAGAAAAAGTTGATTATTTTCAAACAAGTCCCACGCGAGATCAATGAGAAAAAAAACTAGTAGAACATCTTCTTACATTATTATGCGTGTTTTAGATTCGAGATATGCCAACAATATGAATCATGTTTATTATATGGATAATAAGGTTCCAGATACCACTACTAATTTATTCCGATCATTCGACGATGGCTATGACACGAATGCCTATTTTGCTTATTATATGGATAAAAAATTTCCAGCTGCAACTGCTAACATATTTCAATCATTGGGAGGTGGCTACGACAAAAATGTGTATAATGTTTATTATATGACTGAAAAGCTTCCAGGTGCACAACCTAGTTCATTCCAACCACAGATAACAAAACTTCCGTAGTGAAAATAACCTTCCTAGGATCTATGAATGTGGGACAATCTATACATCGTCTTAGTATACAATCCACTCTTCAAAATATTTAGGTCAATAGTTTTCTCCTCTTTCTTTCTCTCTTCCATCCGTGAGAATTGATTGAAATTCTCATTTTTTTTCTTCACTCTAGATTTACTAATGCGCAGTTGGAAAGAAGATGCCTGACGTCATCTTTTTTGTCTACATCAATCTAGATCAATGTAGGAGAGATGTACCTATTATCCTCCTTCTTGTCGCATTGTCTTCCGCCTTTATTTTCACTGCCCCCCCCCCCCACTCATTCATTGTGTTTCTATTCTTTTTCTCTCTGTAGTTGGCGTTGGCTGATACATACATAGCTGAAAATTTTCTTAATAAATAAGTTCGTTTAGTAAGAAAAAAATTCTTATAATACTAGTAAATAGAGGGTGTATGTGTGAGTGTAAATGTGGATGTGGGTATGGGTGTGTCTGTGTGTGTGAATGTGAAGATAAGAGCTGCACGCAGACTCACACCCGTATTCCGATCCCTCTCACACCCTAGCTCTGGCTTGTAAAGTTGAATCTTTTACGTACCTTGAATAGAGTAAAATTCTTCATTTGATCTGCTGATGGGAGAATAATTCGCCCGTTAGAGGAGAATCAAATAGTGAATGATCTTTCACAGCGTCTTAAAAGAAAATTTCAGTGACTTAGAACGACTTTTGATAAAAAGGTATTAGTATTGCATGACCGACACCTGAGCAAATGGAAATTATCTACCAGGCGGTAGGCATTCGTATTTCTGTCTTTCAGTTTTCTTGGGTAAACTTAATATTGTTCTCGCTTAGTATTATCTGCACATGATTTTACATTGCAGACTTCTTGGTATGACATCAATATTTGGATGACAGCGCGCTTGTAGTACAATCGTACCGATTATGCGTTTCTCCCTCGCCAACATGTGAATGGGAAGCTGAAATCAGAAAGTTGCATCGTCACTCACCAATTGGAACGCAAGAAAGTAACAGATCCGAAGTTGTACAGAAACTAGCTGAGATATTGTGTCAAGAGTACACGATAAGCGGCAAGAATGTTATTCTTCGGCTCGGTTTGGTGCCTAATAGTACCGTCCAGGACAGTACACATGTCGCATGCATCAACGATCTACGATCGTCGGGACTGGAAAATGTAAGTTAAAAATCATACGTTGATATCATTCTTAATATTAATACGAACACTCGACTTTAGTTCGGGTATAGCACTATGCTGATGATGCTTGCCGAAGCGATCAATGAAGCTAATGTCAGCACGTTTGTTCAACTAAAAACACTGATGACAAGCGGTGCAATGGTGTTATCCGGGATGATTGCTAATGTTTCGCAACAAATTGACCATTTGATTATTGAAGCCCTTACGCTGACAACATCTGAACAATTATCTACTACAACAGCCACTGTGGCAGAATCTTCTGATTTCATGACAACCATCAAAACAAGCGCGAATCGTTACTTTCTTCATATTGGATATTGGTGTTTATTTGTGATCTTTGAGTACTTGAAACTCAGCTTCTAACTTGAACATAAAAATTGAAAATTTTCGCACACTATTTTTTGGTTCCTATTAAAACGAGAAAGTTTTATTCCGTTGTTCGTCAACGACTGCATATGGTTTCATGCCTGACTCGATTTCTCATCGAACGAAAGAAATACAGATTACTGCATCTTTGCTGAAGCTTATTTGATTGACATAGAATCATTCGAGCGATTTTCAGCTGTTTAGGAATCACTCCACGTAGCCTACAACGGACCATCGTCGACCGAGGATTTACGATTTTATTAAATTAAGGATATATGATAGAGGCACTTGTTTTATGAATTAGTTTTTGAGAGCTCTAAATGTGAATGTGAGTACGGTTGGGTGTGCATTAACTAAAGACTCATAGTCGCATTACACACCCACCCATCCATATTGTGTTTTGAAACAATCATATCTTAGTCAAATCGAAATAAAAAGAAGAATCATTCGAAGGTTCCACTATTTTCGATGTTTTCCATGTGCAGGAAATGTGTGAACTAAACAGCTTGAAATCAATGATGAAACCTTCATTGGACGCAGTAAGAAAAATCTTCAAATCTATGCCATTTCAGACAAAAGTGAGAAAACTGCTTTCTGATCACTTATCATTCGACTAGTACGAATAAAATCGATAAAAAGCTTTTTTCGAAAACAAAGTGGTCGAAAACCCGTGGATTTATTCTAAGATGTTTTTCATTCAATGAATGAAATATCAGTGTTTTTGAAAATCTAGTATCACAAAATGAGAGTGTTTATTTAAATTGAAATTTTAACGAGAAGAATTTCAATTTGAGAAAAATTAAGTAAAACAGTCATGACTTCAGAGCTGATGTCTAGAGAAACGAATCTGTTCAACTTACTCATAATTGATTGAAGACTACGCGGATTTAAATCGCTTTATATATTAGAATCTTCTCTCTTATCAAAATAAATTACAAA
Organism: Rotaria sp. Silwood2; assembly: GCA_905329745.1. Classification (NCBI taxonomy): domain Eukaryota; kingdom Metazoa; phylum Rotifera; class Eurotatoria; order Philodinida; family Philodinidae; genus Rotaria; species Rotaria sp. Silwood2. The sequence goes on along the minus strand of CAJNSZ010000069.1, from coordinate 138,850 downwards.
GCTAATTTTATTCTCAAGGAAATTAATTCGAACAAAAGAAATGAAAATCTCATTAACTGTCTGATTTTCTATAATAAATCTTCGTGAATCAAATCAATAGATATTTCATTCGAGCAAGGGAAAATTCACAGAGAACATCATCTTTTCTTTCAGAATATACAGACAAATAATTAAAATCTTTCAATTGAGAAAGCATCTATAAATAGAAAAAAAACTAATAAATAGACAGCACAACAAGAAAATATGTGTAGATATTTATTATACATATTGAAAAAAAACAAGTAACAATAAAATAATTAATGTTTTCTAGATTTACTTGATTCTTCATGTCGATGTCCATTAGAAGAATGATGATGTTTTCGGTCATAATTATCATTATTTGATGAACGATGATGTTTTCGATCATAATCATCATTCTTAGATGAACGATTATGTTTATAGTCATCATCTTTAACAGGTGAACGACGTCGTTTATAATCTTTATTATTGTCTTGTTGATAATAATCTTTCATTAATCGATCACTTGTTTCTTTTTCGACTTTTTCTGCTTTAGATTTATTAACATATTTACTATATTTAAGAAATTCTTTTTCAGTTACTAATTTAACATTATATTGTGATATATTTATTGTTTCTTTTTTCTTATTTGTACCGCCAATAGCTAATGAAACAGTAATACGTGTAACATCTTCTTCAATTGATTCAATTGTACCATATAGATCACGATGAGGACCTTTTTCAATAAGAACAAAAGCTCCTTTTTCAAAACATAAATCATCTTTTTCGTCAATGCCAGATTTTTTTAAATTACGTTTTAATTTATTAATTTTTTCAAGTATTTTTCTATCAGCACCTAAGCCAAGACCGCGAGGACGAGTTTCTGGTACAAATACATTGACTTGTTTTTTATTTGATATACCAAGACCAGCATCTTCTTTATAACCCATACCACGTAGAACAGCCATACCAAATTCTTCAATAGGTACTTGTTCATAATCAGCATTTTCAATTTCTTTTTCTTCAATTATATTTTCATCACTAGTAATATTATTCATAAATGTATTAACAGAATCTTGTTCAATAGTATGTACATGAATAGTTCCATTTTCATTTCGTTCATTCCAAGTTTCATTAGCTTCTTGAGCTTCACGAATAAGTGCACGTCTTGCATCATCGTCTAAGGAATTGACCGTTTCATTTGATGATGTTGTATTTGACACAGCTGTTTTATTTTGATTTGTTTTAAGTTTAAAAAATTTATGATGAGCATTTGGTTGAGCAGCAATAACAAGTTCTTTTTTGCTAACAGTTGGTGTACTACTTTTAATTGTACCATTATCAAAACCGGTGACGATTTCTGGTTCATCATTATTATTTGTTGTGGATGACTCAAATTGAATAGATGATGATGCAAGATTATTAAGAGCAGGTCGTTTGATACCGCCAAGTTTAAAAGTAACACGTGATGGTTCGGCCATGTCAAAAATATATCTATGAAATAATTAAGAATAGTGAATATAAAAACAAAAACAAGTAATGTCGACAGTTATACCGAAATCGACTAGATTATTTATGTTAACGCCGATTCGTTGAATGTATTCAGCAAACAATAAGCAGCGCCACATGCAAAGCTAAAAAGTGTAACGGTGCATTTATTTTTTGGTAAAGAAATTCTACGAATGATTGTTAAAGTCTTTTCTAAGCTTAAATCACTTAAAAATTAGAGAGTTGAAATAATTGACGAAAATGTAACAGGTCTCAAGTTCTTCTATATAGTCATATTCAAAAGAAAAAAAAAATTTTCTAACTTATTATTCTTAAACAACCATTTGCTATTGATGATAAATGAAAAATATTTCGAAATTTTATTACATTTTCTATATATAGTGTAATTCTTTTATATGGGGCAATGCAGCATTCGATATTTTAAAACTTCGACAAGGTAAACCACTATTTTCGAAAAAAAAGGCAAGCATTGATTTAAGTAAAAAAAATCACAACCGTAAAAGTTTCTTTTTTTTTTGTTGACTGACGATCAATGATACAGTTTGTAGTTAAAGTAACAAAACTAAAAACGTTGACGACACTGAATCTCAAGAAGAAAATGATCATCTCAACACAAGAAGATGAATAGTTTTTTTTCGGTGTACGAAATCAATACCATTCTGTACGGCACAATAATATAAATTCTGAACAAACGAGCAAGCCCAGATTGGGATTTTTTCTCCCAGAATTTTAGCCTGTGGCACAAAAAATGTGTCAAAAAGTCGTGTAACCGTATGTCAATCTGAAATTTTATACGCAGATAAGTCTACTTGTAAATGGAATGTGCTGAAAATTTCAGTTGAAAAGATGATTTGTTCACAAGATATTGAACTTCCAAACAGCACACGAAAAATAGCAGAATTACAAGTAGGCTCATCTGTGTACAAAATTTAAAGTTGAAATACATTGCAATCTGCATGATGTACTGAGTTCAAACTCAAAAACGAATAGTCATTGAAAATTTTTTCTTCATAAGTCATCATATTATGGAATAATTGAAATACAATGTTGAACATAATCTAATTCAACAATTTCTATGTTAATATATTCAATGAATGAACTTTTACCAGCAAAAGTTCTTTCAACAACAACAGTTTGCTTTTTATCAGCTTCGATTGTTGATGAAAGAAGATGAAGAGCTAATAATGGATGTAATTCTTTCGAATGAGGCATGAAAACATTTTCAAAATGTAACCCAATGATCCATTGAACAAAATCTGTTAGATTGGGACTATGAATGAGTGTAAGAATAATGTCTACAGCTAAAAATAGACATTGACTTACACTAACAATTATGGTAAATACAGTAACCAAAGCTATAAATATTCGAAATATTCAATTGAAATATATCACTGAACATCTATTTCATGTTGAAATCAAATAATTAACCTTTGTACTGTTATCGAGATAATGAAGAAATTCTTTGAAACATATTTTTCAGCATAATAAAATCGATTCACTTGAAATCTGAATCAAATTGATATTCCTAAGAGAATATGTCGTTTGCAACTATGATTGCTGAAATAAATGACCATGAATTGAATAATCCAACGAAAATAATTGTAATCAAAACTTGAGATAAACATGAAGCAAATGTGTAATGTCTATATTTAGATAGACTACAAACTTACAAAATTGACAACAAGGATTTCGAACCTTGTAATTGGTAGAGAATCATTCATTGCAGCGGCATCGCTTGTAAAACGATTCAATATTCGACTTATGCTGAAGAGAAATTAGATCTCATGACATTTAGTTCTAATGTTTTACTTGAATTTATCACAGTTAAAGGATGAAATGTATTCTTTAAAGTTAATCTTATGCGCAGTGGATTAGGTGAATGTATCACGAACATAAGTATTCTGAAATCAGAAAAAGACGAAGAAAATAGAAGATTAAATTTAACAGCAACTTACTCATTACGAAGCAGTCGTTCAGTAGGTAAACATATAAGTTGACAGATAGCAGCTCGAAGAAATATCAACAAGCAAAGTACAAAAATGAAACGTCAGTTTGAAGATATGATAGATAAACATTCCATTTTACTATTCTTTCTTGTTTTGTTTCGGATGTGAGTGGGCAAAAACAAGCACAACACGCACATCTGCATCTATACTCGCACTTACTATGAGGATAGGTGTGACGATGTTGGTCTTCTCGTCATTTATCCGCGTCAAATAGCTATGGCATCTTCCAAGAATACAAACATGTGGAATGTTGCAATAAATTTTTCGTGTCATCTTTGATGTGGAAATGCAACAGTACAAAGAGCCATGTGTATGACTGACGTATACATTGGGATAAGCTGATCCAATTTTTCAACATGAAATACTATTTTAAAAGAGTATCTTATGCAGTTCTATACATACTTTCCAATAAATTATTAAGCATCAAAATTGAATAAACATAAAAGGAAAAACTTTATTTGCTACTTATTTTTTTTTGCCGAAATTTGCCACTATAGAGAATGGAATGAAATGAAGGGCAGAATTTCACAAACACCCACACTCTTACCTCATTTAGTTCGAAAATTTTCATATATAAGCACTGAAAATTTGTTATTCCAATCCTTTATTTTTCAATAACGGCTGATCGAAAATTTTTCGGACAAGATTGAAATTCATATTTCTCTTGTTCTATTAATGCTTTGTTTCTGATTTTTTATATAAAATACATACACTATAGGCTTATAAAATTACATAATTAAAGTGTCGAAAATGGCCCTTTATCTCGCCGTTTCTTTGAGGTTGGACAATATTGGTGCTGAGTGGAGGCTGGATCTCCTCTTCAGGATACCAATGTTTTTCGACCATTTTGCAGAACAAGTGAAACTATGTACCACCTGAAATTTTCTTGAGCGAAAGATTTGCTCTGACAGAGTTATAGCATTCACAAGTTATATATCTTTTTAGATCTCCAGCCGGTATGAAGTGTCGGAAAATTTTTGAATTTTAAAGTTGTAAATTGAGTTTGCTATATTTTGACAGAGGACCATAAGTTGTATATGTTCTCAAATTCTTGCGATGATTGGATGAGCACTCGTCGAGAAATACTAATTTTCCTGAAAAGCACATTTGTCGCCGTTATTCTTTCTTCTATTGACCATTCGATCATAATATTAATTATTTTGTATTGATCTCTAATAATAAGAAGTTTATTAATAAATCATTAGATACATCTATAATCTATCCGTTTTATTTTGATTCTTGTCAACAATTGTGCTATGTATATGTGGGAAAATTTTAAATGAACACTTGTTAGTTCAGTCCATGGTACAACAACTTGACGTATTTCAACTTTTGAACATTCCTCTCTAACTTGTTGTTGATTTGGATCAATTATTGCCCATGGTGCATTATTACGAATGACAAGTTCAATTAAACATGGAAGACCACTTTGACAAAGAAGTTGTTCAGCATAATTCAGATGAATATCCTATAAAATAACTAGAATCCAATGATGAAATCCAATATTATTGATTGTTGTGTTTATTTTCTCTTCTTACACACGCCATCATCCAAAAGTAGAAATCGATTAAAAATAAGATCAAGATAAGTACCGATGCATAGTAGTCAATGCATCTGATATTGACCACATTCGTTATTGAAATAACTGAGTACACAGTCAACAGACTATTCATTTGTGGCAAAACTTGAACGATTTCTATCAGATTTTATATAAGCAGTATGTCGCAATATTGAATAAATATGAAAAATGCTTCCTTTTACACCGACAGCTAGCAATAATATTCAATGTTCAAAATTTGATAAGCATTGTGAAAGAGAAAAGGTAGTGTTCATAATAGAGAATATTCTGATAGGTTGTCATTTCCAAATATTTCCAGTTGGGACAGAATATCGGAATGAAATTAATCAAGGAAAATGTCAAATTGAGGAACATAACTTATTAATTTTAGTTGAGATATACTACTATTTTCACCTACATGAACATATATTATACTGTGACAGAAACATGAGTAAAATGATGCGATTGTGCGTAGAACAGTCCTTGATCACTAAATCGTACTGATATAATACTATCGAGATCAAGTTCAAAGAAGATAATTGAACGCACAAATGGTGGACAATGAAGTAACATTGCTTAAAACTATTACTATCCAGTTAAAAGAGAAAAATTTACATTTTCTCGGAAAGATGAACGATAGAATCTGATCTTCTGCAATATTATTCAAATTTTCATGTTCTTGAATTTGCTCAATTTTTAAAACATTTTATTTACAGCTTAATCAGACAAAATCAATAAAAGAAACACGTTTTTATGAGGTACAATGTGAGCTTTTTTCGTTTAAAAAAACTTTTGAAAACAGAGCGAGTGTGAAGATGATGATATCCATGGATTTGCTTTTTTACAAAAAGAAAAATCGATCTTTTATCTTTTTTTCAGCATAAAAAGCGCACATTTTAACGTATTAAAACGATATGTTGTATGCCTGAGAATCTTTGAGTTTGCGCCACTTTTTGTCGCTTTGTTGAGGTTTCACAAGGTCTTCTGGGATGTGCTTGTGCAGAAAGTTTTCGATAAATCTGTTCGACTATAGTTAACTTCTATTAGAACACTTGTGTGGGTAATTAATTGCAAGTACACAAATACATTCAAAAGGGTGTGAATGTGGTGAATATAAGCGAGTTTTTTGGTTTGGTGTGAGGTGTGAACGAAGATCCACATTCACNCAGCGTACACAACGTTCATAACGTTGTTCAATGCTTTTGCTCCATGCATTTGATGGAGTGCAAATTTAGTTTCCACTCCTAACTTTAGAGGCGTGCGCGCCTGACGAAGACAGTCAAAGTGTGGATGATCAATGATGTGAGATGGCAAAGAAACACCTCCATCATGCGCGCACACATATGCTTGAGTAGGTTTAATGCCGAGCTCATACAGCCTCGAATTGATGAAATCTTCACCCAATTCATGAAGACGTGTAGTGGCGGTCTTGAATTTTTCTTCAAGATTACCTTGATAAGTAGCACTTTGCTCCTCAGCAGTTTTCACAGGCCCATCCGTCAATACGGCAATTGGCAATACTCGAATGCACAGCCCGAGGGCTTTACAAATGCGGCGGGTATCGCGAATCTTGTTGGGACCAGTAGTGTTAAAAAACACCGTGATTTCTTCGCTCTCAATTTTGTTGGATAGAGGTGTGTCAATCTGTTCGTAAACCCCATACGATGTTGACAAATAATTGACAACATTCTCTGAATTACTACCGCAGTCATGCCAATTGATGCAAGGCGACTTGCACAAATGAAAATATCGAGATATTCAAAAAGATTATTCCAGTAACCGCCTGTGTTTACCCATATCATTGGTATTGATATGAGCTCTCGCGTAAGTTTTTGCAACAAAGCGTCCAACACTACTTTGGCTGTCAGCACATCACCAGGCAAAACAACCACTGCCGTTGGCAAGCTCTGTTGAAATAGTGGATTTGCGTGAGCTAGTCTACCATGAACACCAGGCACGAATAGTCGCCGAAAGGAAATACCTGCTTCTTGAAGATGTTCGTAGACTTTATTGTGCTCGAGCACCAGCTTTACAGGAAGTGGATGGATATGCGTCTTCCCGTTTGTCACGAATGTGGTATCGCCAGTACTGAGTAAAGAAGTGCTATGACAGTATTGAAGTGGTTGCTCTGGTAGAAGTCCTTCCTTTTCCATCCGTTTCAATTGGTTCATCAGCAGTACTGGCAATACAGGTTTGTGTCCAGCAACCATTTCATTGAAGAATTTTAACGTTTCTTCGAGACGTACAAGGAATTTGTATATTTCTTTGTCTTCTTGCGCATCCATAGCTCGTCGAATTGTCAAACAGCAGCGACGGTACAGCAAGCGAATGTATCAACTGCAAGTTTTAGTACTTGTATTGTACTCTTTGATCGTGTTGAAGAATTGGCACACTTGTCGTATTTATAAGGGTTACTACGACATTACCTGTATTTTTCCAAGTTACCAACTTTATTAATTATACCGAACTTCAGCACAAACTTTAGTCACTTATTTCGCTGGCTCTCAGCTGATATCAAAAGGAAGCTTAAACGTGTATTTCCTAAGGCATAATTGCTCATGCAGCGTAGTATATGCATTATTTCTGCATAGTTGATTCTTGCGCTCGGAAGTTATTACTAAAAGAAACCAAAGACGAGCATAATTTTTCGATTTTGCGACTACCTATAGAGTTCCAAAACGTTGAAACAGAAGTGCAATAAAACATACCACTGTAAAGTGAAAAGATGTACTCGTATCATGAAAATATAAAAAAGAAATGAGAAAAAGTATCGAGTAGGATGTGACGTTTTCACCTAATTGAAGGTAGAAAAAAACGACTACCAGCAGTTAAGGAAGTAGACCACTCTTTGACTGTTTGTCTTGTTCTACCTAGGATGCATCAAATTTCAGAGGAAGAAAGTAAAAGAAAAACACATGAGTATCCAACAAACTCGGTTCCGTCTTCATGAGTAATTTAATATGATGCAATGAGGGCATTATTCTTTTACTAGAAGGCTCCGCAAAAGCCTGTCGTGTTCATTTTGCTTCTTCCGAATGAGTGTGTGTGGGGGGGGGGGGTGTTGACAGAAGACAAATATCACCACCCACATTCGACACACCCACACGCAAACACCCACACGCACACACACACACATCCACACCCACACCCACCCACATCCACACCCACACCCACATCCACATTCACACCCACATCCTGTATTTTTTGATGATCAGAGCGTGTGGACATTGAATGATAGACCAGATTGCAATAATGAGTAAACAAATGGATTTTTGTTCAATTAACAAGAGCACGATTTCGAAGAAATGTTTATTTGAACTGCTATTAACCGAAATTGATGGAATGATTGGAATATAATAATTTGTCATATATATCGAAAAATACAAAAAAATTTTATTGATCTTTATTCCACTTGGTACATTTTCTTATATCAAGTTTATTAATACAAGATTGCATTTTAGCAATGATCAATTTATATTTTGGAAGGAAAGAGCAACCATGAGTAGAAGTCGCTTTTTAGACCTCATCTCAAGAAGTGTAAACTCGTTTTCCATTCGTTTTTGCCGGAAAAAACGAAGAAGTTTCTTGAGCGTAAATACAAAAACTGGAATGTAAAAATATTTACAAAATGATACAATGAATCATAATAAATCAACCAATTATCTCATGCCCCTATAATCCCAAAAGTTGATTATAAGTACAAACTTTAATTTATATAGCATTTTTTAGTGAGCTCCTGTGAAAGTGAATTACGTATATCACACTATTTATAAAGTTTTATTCTTATTATAAGAAAAATTTTGCTTTTTGACAATTATTTTTTAATTTTGTTGACGCATTCCAAACTTAACTGAATTCTCAACTCAACTCTGACAGGTGCATCCTTGGTGTAGTGAATCATTTTTGCTCAATAATGAAAACAATAATGCTTCGGTCGTTAAAAACATTTTGATTAATAATGAGCAAGATATGTTATTGCCGCCGATCAAGGCTTTGGAGATGTTAGCACGACAAACAGATTGATCTTCGAACTCCAAAACCCTGATTAGCTCAAGGGAAAAAATAACTTTGTTACTAAAGTAAGTTTGATTATATATAGAGAGAGGGTTATGTTTATCAACGAATTCTCTTTGACTTCGGTGTTTCATTATAAGTAGTTAATGCAAAAATGAAGCAGTAATAGCACTTCTGTCAACAAATTATTGAAAAATAAAGTATCCCAATTTTGGAAGGTTACTTAATGTGACAACGTCACAACGATCATGATGTGAAGTGTTGATCTTGGTGACCGATCAATTCGTCGCATATAAACGAGAGGATACATTAATTAAATTAAGTGATGTAATTTAGTATGTTATTTAATTAATCACTTAAATATATGCTCTAATATGGAATTATTAGATTTGCATGATGAACAGAAGACGCACTTCGAAGAAACAAATAATTTAATTTTGAAAAACTTGCTTACAAAATTCTTCTGTTAAAGTGCAAAAAGTCTGCTACCAAATGAGACTCAATTTCTTTCAGGAGACGACTTCTGAAGAAATCTTCAGCTAAGAAAAACAACAAGAAATAAAGGCAAAATTCGCTGCTATTTGAAGTGTACGACTCATTCAGTATTTTTTGCGACTATTTTCTGTGATTTTCAAAGCTGCTCGATCACTGGATGAAGTGGCTTTGAAAATTTTCGAAGTGAGTTTTAGATTTTCGCTGATGCGACCATTAAATAAAAATAATCGTACTAAATTTTATAACATTAGAGTGTTCTTAGGATATCATTATTTAGAGGTAGCATATTTAAATTTTAAAAAAATATTACATGAAGACATAAATTTCTTGAAAATTTAGATTAAACAAAAAAATTTCTTTTAAATGAAAAGTTAAACTCAAGTTAAGTTTTTTGAATTTAAAGTGGGGAAATTTTAGGAAAGGGTGACTCAGATCGATTTTGACTTTATTGAAGATGTTACAAGTCAAATTTTTTTTCGTGTTTTCTAGAAATAAGAATAGGCGTTCCTCTATGAATTATGCTAACAAATTTTAATGTTTGAGCGTCTTTATTATATGAAAGATTGAAGTTCAGAAATCATGTATGATTTGTTCAGAAATGTTCATATTTATGAGCATTTGTTGAACTTATATAAATACTAGATTTTTCTCTTACTTCTCATGTATTACTGCTTAAATCATGTATTTTCCAAATACCGATGACTAACGCGGATTAAAACAATTTATTAGATTAAAATTTAAATTTTTTAAAATTTTAAATCAGCCTAAATTCAAATTTAATTTAAATTTAGGTTAAATAAATTGTAAATTGACACCCCTATCATTTTTTATGAGAAAAACTATTATCAAGAAAAAGTCATTAAACTCTAATGGAAAACATTTTTAGGGTGATTAATTAAACAACATACTAACCTAAATCACTTAATTCAATCAATGTATCCTCTCGTTTATATGCGACGAATTGTACTAGTGCCGCTGATGTTATCTAAATTGTCTAGAAAAACTACATAAGAAATAAAATCCAATTTAATATGGAGAAGAGCACTTCGTGTGAAATATTACAACAAAATACGGTACAAAAGCAATTAATGAGCTCAAAATAGTGCAACTACAATTTATAGTCAACAGTTATATATTTGATTACGATTAATCTTCCTTCTTCAACAAGATTCCATAGGGTCGTACAGAACTTGAATCCACAAAACGCCACGCTTTGCCTGTGTTAACAGGAGTTTCGTGAATGGTGAACTTCTCAGTTTTCACACGACATTGACAAACCAAACTGAATCGTTCGGACTTGGATGAAGATACTGACACTGTAAAAGGTAAAGTATATTGAGGATATGCTCCGCCTTCACAATGTGTTGCCACATACACTCCTGGGCGATCGGCATCTTCTCCTCCTTGTTCAATGGCTTCATCTCGCATCACATCACGCTTGATAGCACTAATTAGTAGACCATGTTTTACAATGCCAGTCACTGCATTAGCATTCGTTCCATGATAAGCAACAGCCCATTCACCTTTCGCATTCGTACGACCAATCCAAGTGGGATCTTTCTCATACTTATCGAGGACCCGAAGAGCATGACGATACCAGCCAATTGGCAAGTAATAGGGATAACCTCCGCGTGTGTCTTCTTCCACTACACCAGGTTCTCTGTAGTCGAAATTGTGTTCTGGTGCGAGATCACTTGGTTGTAGCTTCAAGAATTTGAGTGTTGGTTTCCATGTATATTCATATTCTCTTGATCTAACATGTCGAAGAACTGTGTCATTTGGAAAACCAGAGAGAGCATAAGTCTACGATAGTGATATAGAAAAGAGCTATTCAACACTTATTATAAACAAAATTTCAACTGTGTAGCTTCACTATAGCTTTTCATCGAATGTGATAGTGCAATGACACTCTCCAGAAAAAAAAGTCACTCAATGTTTTAGAATACAATATCATCTATTTAAAATATGAATTTAAGAGATTTTGGAGAATGATGCTTTCTGTCAGCCCTCGTAAGCTATGCTTCTTATACATATAAGAACTGGTGCCTAAACTTATCTCATGAATGCTATTTTTACCACTTCTGATGATTTTTTTCTCATAGAGATACTCTAGATTAGATTGAAGATTTCTGTCATCTTCATACCTGTAAATCTTGAGCAAGTTGTTCAGTTCTCTTCCACTCTGGTGATGTCAAACCAAACTTCACTTTACATTCTCTTTGTTCTTTGTCTATTCGATTTATTGAGAATATACGAATATTGTTTGTATCACATGACAACACCGTTGAGATCGATTTACAAAAATCCATAACAAATTCTTCAATGTTCTCCTTCGATCGGACAATATCCTGGTCAAAGTCAACATCAATATCGAATTCAAAGTTGGCTGTCAGCAAAGAATCCGTAGCCAACATATGAATACTACCCAAATCGACTACACCGCATGCTGCACGATAGATACTATTATCGAATTGATGATCATCATCAGTGAATGTTAACTCACAACCATGTTCTTCTGCCAAACTATCTAAACCAAGTATAAGTGTTTCTGTTTCTTTTTCACCAACGAGCAGAGGTTCCAGACGAAAGTTCACTAAAAAGAAATAGGTACGGTTCAGAACTTTAAAATGTTTTAAAGAGTTGATACAAATTCGAAACTCCTTTTAAGTTGCATAGAAATATTCTAAAACGTTGCAGAGATTGTACGATACTACAGGAGCTTTTTAGATTTTTCAGATATACATGGTACCTAAGAAGGACTTCGATTTCGTTTCAGTTCTTGAAGTTCCGTATCATACCCTTTTTTCGTTCAGTGTTGGTTGATCTTTCCACAGCTCGTCGATAGCGAGCGATAATTATGTACGGACGACGATCTAAAATATCTTCTGGATAAATGATGTCATCCTCTTCGATTTTGTCTTTCTTGTCATTTGTCTTATGATCAAATTCATGTGATGTTGGTTGCATCTCAATGATGACTTTATCATCTTTGATATCAATTTTGGTGACTTTGAGAGGTAACTTAGGTGATGGAGGTCGAGGAGTTGGTTTCGGCTTCGAGAATAATAATGGTGGAGATGGTGTGACTGATCGATTTCGTGATGGTAGTTGTAATTGAGGAGCTGTTCCTGGACGTGGTCGACGCTTAGACTTTGGTGGGATGTGTTTTCTTAGGGCCAAATTTGAATAAACTTTCATAATTTCATTATGTCGTCTCAGTGTCATTCTACTCATTCGCACTCGTAGATTTTCCATTCGAATACTTTGATTCTTCTTGATCGTTGTACCTCTTTCCCGTTCATTGGCAATCATGAACAGAATACGTTCTCGAGAACGAGAAATTCGACCACTAAATCGATACACTTTATTTAAATCGCCTACTGATCGTGAACGTCGTTGATTTTGCATTTTTGAGTCTAAAATAAATAGATCATTAAGGTGAGTAGCGCGTACTTCCACGTTCAAATATATACGTGGAAAGATAGAGAAATGGTTTTAATCTTTTGTCACAATTTTTCACATCAATATATTATACTGTCTTACGGAAGAAAGTCCCTTTTAACCTAGCCAGATGAGCAAAGGCTTTTTTTATTGTAACACGCTTCAGTCTTTTAGAGCGTTAAAGCATTTAAAATCTTGAAGATTCATCAGAGATTTTCCAAACAGAAGAGTTTTTCTACAGAATTATAGCCTATTTAAAAACTTCCTTCTCTCCATCGAAGGAGTGGCAAGTACTCTAATAAACAAACAAAACAGCAACTCTCTATAATGAGCACTATATTTGAAAAAAAAATTTTAAGTTTGATCATGAGTACTAAAAAGAATTTTGAGAAAAATGCTAAAGATGATTTTTTCTTGAATCCTTTTTTAAATTGAGCTATAACTGCCTGCAAACTTTATATATCAAAAGCAAGTGCTCATCACTACCTGACTGATGATAGGTGGCACCAGTTATCAACATTGCCTTGACGTGAATTCTTGTGATTGCAGCATATAAAAAATAAAAATTGCTTCAGTCAGCTATAAGTTTTTAAAAACTCATTAAAAATCTTTAAAATTCAATAGTATAGTTACATATTTGTAAACTAGACATTTCAGCCGACATACTCGTATAGTTATCTCAAAAATCATTTGTTTGACTCAAATTGACTTTTTCAAGAGAGGGAGAGACCTTAAAGAATATACTATAATACGTCGAAGACGTGACCACTCTTGATATAAAAAAAGTTACATCATGATTGCTTACCTTGTCACAACAATGAAATAAAATCACGTTGTTCTGTTCTGTGTGAAAAAGAAACGACTATTCAAATATTCCTTTTTTAACAGTCAAAAAATGAAGAAAAGGAATGAAATAAATTATCGATAATATACCATCATATTTCTTCTCTAACTCGATGTCGATTCATCTTGATTGACATTTTCTATCATTTTCTTGGCTTTTAATTTACGAGAAGAATAAATGGTTTCTGTTGATCGAACAAATTACAATAGAACGTAGAAGTCTTTTTTTATTCGTACATTCATATGATGCTTAACTAATCCACTCAGAAATTCGCCTGTAACTTTCATGCAAACATAAATTTTAATAAAAATGGCTTCTTTGCAGAAAGAATCTTAGGCATCGGTGCGGTTGTGCATTTATGTGTTAGTATGCCAAGGTTGAAAGAAGACTTGCACTCCAAAGTTTTATTATTTATGGCATTCATCAATATTTTTCGATTTTGACTAGCAATGGGAGGTAAATAAAACTTTGATCTTGGTTTCTTATACTCTCGAAATTCTTATTGATGAAGTTAGAAAATAGACAGAACAGGTAAACGGCTTACATAATTAGAGATATTCTAAAATATGAATGATCGATCGTATTTCGTAGGATTTTTTTTGAAAGATGATTGTGCATAGCATAATCTGACGATCGCATACCACTCAGCCTCGGACAGCATGATCTATTTGCTAGCTGTATTTTATTATTTCTTGTATCAAGAATCTAAGTAGGCGTTTGTGATGAACTATAGTGCAGATCATGACTCTGACTATGTATATATCCTTTGGTCAATGTTTCTTACTTCTATTAGAGACTACAATTGAGAAATAATGGGCTATGTGCAGTAATGATTCTAGAAATAAACAAGATAATATATTTATTATATTCTGTTTCTCAATAAAAGGTACAAATCTCATTACTATCTATTAGTACTGTTGTCGGTTTTTTGCCGAAAAACGCAAGAAAGACGCAAAATAAGTCTCGAAACTCTTATTACACTTTGATCTCGATGCACTCGCAAATCTAAGTGTATATCGTGCATCTCATGCCTTGCTAATCCATGATAGCTAGTAAATCTCATATATCACGATTAATTTCTGCTACTGGTATTAAACATATAATTCTTCAGCTGCTGCAAAATATATTTGATTATATGCATTTGATATCAAACTGGTTTTAACAATTACATAGCAGACAATTGATTTCTTTAGAGATAACGAAATCAGTACTCTCAATAATTCACGTTCTTAGATACCGGTAATGTTATACAACATAATCAAATGAGGAATTTTATATCTTTAAGTCATTTACTGATCTGTGCACTAGAAGAATGCTTTGATTCAAACTCTTCTTAGGGTAGACTTATAAAGATAGGATTAAATAATCAAGAACTATTCATTGCTTTTCAGCAAAATGAGTATTGCTATACTTACTACAACACGTCCTGGCGCATTTTTTTCTTCGTTTTCCGCTGCTATTATAGAAAAATGAATACTCAACAGAAAATAAATAAGCTAATTGCTTATTTAGCAGCATAGTGAGTTTTTTCCAACAGACGCTATTCGCTTCATTTCTGTGAGAAGACTCATTAGTGCAGAATGTGAACACATAATGACGAGTATATGCTTCCTTTTTGTGTAATGAACAAACAAACCAACTTGTCACATCCCTACCTGTATTTTGAGTTTGTGGATGTGAAAGTGAGAGTAGCTTTCAGGAACTAGATTTCCGGTTTTTCGAG
Source organism: Rotaria sp. Silwood2 (assembly GCA_905329745.1). Lineage (NCBI taxonomy): Eukaryota > Metazoa > Rotifera > Eurotatoria > Philodinida > Philodinidae > Rotaria > Rotaria sp. Silwood2. The sequence continues at coordinate 123,263 of CAJNSZ010000069.1, read as the reverse complement.
CTTTTTTTAAAATCTTCTATAATAATCAGAACCAAATCTATCAACACGCATCTTCAGAAGAAAACAAATGATAATTTTATATTCTAAAAGTATTGAAGTAACTGTTTACTTTTATAAGATGCATTCATAAGAATCATTTAAAATGATTATACGTACATCATGTTTATTTTTAAGCCGATTACATGTTTCTTAAAGAACGTATTTTCGTTGACAATTTTCAAATGTGTCTGTTGGAAAAAAATCTCAATTGTTTTTGAATAGTAATAAAATAGAATGAAGTGAAACAAACGATGAACATAATAGAAGTATAGATAAAGTGAATCAATTGATATGTATTTCCTAATATTGATAAGAGTGATTTTCTTGGTGCATCACATGTAGAACAAGCATACTGTGCAAATAAAAAGAAATTTCTTTAGGAATAAGAATTTCAATGTCAGTCTAGTGACGAGGCAATGTCTCGAGCATGTGGTTTTTTAATTGTATGCAGATATCAATGAGATTTAGACAATTATTTTTAAAAAATCTGGACTTCTATCTTCGTGTTTTTCGAAGTATGAAGTTTGCAAGGGCCATACTTCATATAAATGATTTTTTGAAAAGTTAATCTGTTCACAGAAATCGTAAGAGATGAAAAGTGATCTTAGAGCACTTAAAAAAATTTACAGTAAAAGACATTCAAAAATAATTACTATCATTTGAAATATATAAACCTATCTTTTTTCAAAATATTTAACGTTTTTACTATATGATTATCGGCAAACCATTTGAATGAAAAGTGTCTTTGTCGATAAAAAAACGACGTCTCCTGGTTGCTAATGTTATCTAACATTGATATAAAAGTTTGACAGCTTCAACACGGTCTTGAAAATCTCCTTCATGAAGTTGTTGGAGTCTAAATATTTGATAGTGGCTCATATTGACAAACATCAAGAACTCTGTTGATTTTATACTGCACTAATTTCACTAAGCGATTGAAAAATATCTCGAATATAGTTTACCACTGGCATTTGTATGCCGAATTCGACTTTTCTATTCAACGTTATTTTAAAAAATATTTCTTTGTTATCAATCCTCATTTTATTAAACATGATCATGAGAACCTAATTGATACATTGTTCCCAAATGCATTCAAAAGCAAAAAGAAAAATACACAACGAACAAATCTTACTTGTAGGATGTCTATAAGTAAAAAGAAGAAAAGAACTAAACACAAGAGAATTCTTTTTTTTCATGTAATTTAATATTGTTTGTGTTTGATTAATAAATAAAATTCACTTAAAAAACAGTGACATATCTGATAACAATATCTATCTGTGACTAAAATCATGCAAAGAGAATTGACATAAGAGAAAAAAAGCAAAGATTAGAAATGAATTTTTTCTATGATTGGTAAAATTGCTTCAAATGATGGCCGTTTTGTTGGATCATCATGTGTACATATTTGAATAAGTTTATCAATATGAGATGAAATACCAGTTGCTGGTAAACGGAGATGTTCATGAACAATCTATTCAAATAAAATCCATTGAATTTCATTGAAAGAAAAAATTTTATGCTTAAATATACTTTTAAACCACATTGCATTGGTGTTAGATCATCAAATGGTATACGACATGCAAATAATTCCCAGAGAAGAATAGCAAATGACCAAATATCTGACGCATTTGTAAAAATTCCATTTTCTAATACTAAAATAAAATACATAATTAAGATTTTTTTTTTTCTTCTCAAAAATAGAATTTACCTTCAGGAGCTACCCATGCAGGTTGATCAAGTTCAATATTTGATTCAAATGAAAAATGACAATCAGCTAGATTAAGCCGAGCAACATATTCTTCATTGATCTAAAGAAAAATCAATAGGTTTATGTATACATGTAAGTAGAAAGAACTTTTGTACACTATGCAATCACCCACGAACGCCCAACAATGTTAGAGATTTTCCGCTAATAGAGGTCCAAAAGTTGCTATATATATGATTGAGCGCAAGAAGAAAGAATAATTAGACGTTATTGTTTGTTGCATGCAAAGGAAACTTCATTTATGAGTATGAATAGAATTAAATTGTTTTTATTGTTTGCATTTATTAACTCATTAACTAATAAACTTTTAGAAATTTAAAATATTTAAGAGTAACAAAAAATTGTCTCGAAAAAAAAAATAGATATTTAATAATTTCATATACACTGCGTCATGATAATATTACAACACCAAATTGAAAATAATTCTTTTCTCCAATAATGAATTCACAAACGAAAATCTTGTCTAAAAGTTTAGCAAAATCTTTGTATCCATGATTGTTCAAAAGTGTTTAATGATTTTTTTACATACATATATGTAATTCATTGTACACTTGTGTCTATCACTGTTATTTAGAGAAGAACTAACAAAGAGAACGAAAATATCACAATTCATTTACCGAGCTTGCTATTGAAATTTTTTCTTACATCAAGTCAGACTTGGCCTGCTCAGCTCTATTCAGGACGGAAAACTATAAGCAAATTCAGTTTTAACATGCGAACTTTTTGGAATAGTAGGTTTTTTTCTCTGATATTGACTTTACAAGTTGACACATTTTTGAGGTTCCAACGACGTCTTATCAAGGCCTATGAACATGAAAGAAAGCCGGAATAAAATTTGATTTCATCTTTGTTTTGTGTCTGAATGTCTCTATAAGACATTATTGGAACTTTCAAAATGCATCAATTTGTACAGAAAATAAAACTTACTATTGAAAAAAGTTCATATGTTAAAACTGAATTTTCTGCAAAAAATTTAGTTAACTCCATGCAAAGCTCTTTCGATAACTAATGTGAAATATCAATAGAAGATGGCAAAATCAATACAAGGCACTACGAACAAAGCACAATTCGGAGGTTAAAACTATTTCTCAATCTTTATAAAGATAAGAAGTACAAGAATCAGGTCAATTTTTATCATGTATACCTGTCCATCCATGCAATGGATGTAATAAGTTTGCACCTGTCCGATAGAAAAGAACAAAGACTCATAAAAAAAAGACATCTGTCTATATATTTACCATAATATGATGACTATTGAGAATGAATTGTGGACGAAATGAATTTGTAATTCCATGTAAAAATGCCATACCACGTCCAATATCTAAAGCTAATTTAAGAGATATTGTTGATTCAATTGTTAAATCTTAAAACAAAACAAAAAAAAGCAAAATGAATAGACTAATGTTTTTTTTCTTTGATCAAAATTTTTAATACTTGTCTTATGTAACATATGAAATAAAGTTTGATTTCCATATAAATATTGTGTAAGAACAATAAGATTAGGACTATCATGACATATACCGAATGGTACAAGTAAATGTGATGAATTAAAAACTCTATTGAAAATTTTATTTTTGTTTTTTTCATTTACAAATGAAAACAAATTATTTTTACTTTATTTTATCAATTTCATGTTGAAACATTCCTGATGTATATGAATTACAACATAATTTAAAGATTTTTGCCATAATTGGTGTATCATTATAGATTGCTTGCCAAATCTATAATTCGAATAGATTAAGCCAGAAAAAAAAAATCATCAGAATAAATCTTTGATAAATATAAACCTCATGTCGATGATTCGAATAAAGACAATGTTCAAATTGTAATTCTCGAATATCAATTATTGATTTTGTTGATGATGATCCAATAATATCAAACATTGGCATTATTGAAAATCTATTATGTTCTTCAAATGGTATAACTCTTTCATCCTGTCCTTGTCCTTTTGCTAAATCTATTTAAAAGAAAAAAAAAGAACTCATAGAATTGAACTTTTAAGAAAACAAACCATTCAATTGAATACACATGTCTCTAGATGAACATAAATTTAATGGTGTTTGTTCATAACGATTTGAAACAAAAAGTAAAGCACGACCAATTTCAATAAGATATTTAGCAATAGATAAATATCGATGAAAACATGCATAATGTAATGGAGTATTTCCATGAATATTTGCTACATTTATATGTGCTTTATTTTTAATTAACTAAAAATTAAACATTAAAATAAGAAATTTTCAGATCAGAAATTAATATACTTGTTGAACAATATCAAAATGATTATGACTAACTGCTAGGTGTAATGGTGTATCATCACCTAAAATGTTATAACATAAATAGTAAAGAAAATCATAATAGATATTTTACCTCGATTCACTGCATTGATACGAGCACCTCGTTGAAGTAATAATTGAACTATTGATAAGCAACCATACCATGCTGCCCAATGAAGAAGAGTAAATCCATGTTCATCACTAGGATAAGGAAATTCGATGAGAACAAAAAAAGTTCGTTTTGATCAACTCCAAAAACAAACCTCTGATGAATATCATTTGTTATATTATCAAGCCAAAGACGAACAGCATATGTGTTATTTTGACGAATCAATGAGTATATATCATCATTCTCATTTATTACAACCATTTTTCTTTTATCTTAAAGAAATATTTTAGTTTATTATTTTAATAAAATATAATTCAATTATTTTTCGATAAGGTCGACGTATGAAAAAAAAGCATAGAATGATAAAAATATCGTCTAAGATTGAGCATACGATATGCATCACCTAGAATATAGTCACTGCGTGATAATTCAATAGACGTTCCTTATTTATTACTGGTAAATAAACTACAAATGAAACAACAAATTGATATTATTGTGTTTGCCTAGTTGATTGAAGAAAACTGATGAGATAAGAGAAGACGTGAAGTTCGAATAGAAAAAAAAGAGACCAGAGTAATAAAATTGAACTACATTTACCTATAGATAAGAGGCGCTACAATCAATCTAGAGTTTCATTTTTAATTATATGCTCTCTACAAGAGAAAAGTAAGAGAAGCAATAGTAATGCTAATATTATGCTCAAACTACAAAGTGTATAAAAGTTTCCTAATTATATATGATTTGATATGTGTGAGACAGGACGTCATATAACGATTACTACTTTGGAACTCATGTGAAGAGAACTTTAGTTCAAGCTATCAGCTCACATTATATTTATTTTGAATATTTAGTACAGTGAAATATCAACAGCTATCGTTGATCATTTCTGATATTTCAAAGAAATCTTCAATTCTTCTCTATTAATTTCATCAGTATTATCATATTCTAACAGATAGAAATCTATTTCATTAATTGTTGTTCAGAATTAAATTTTTTTTTACTGTGTCGCGTTTTTCAGTAATAATATAAAATAAAAAGATTAATCTAAGGATAATTGAAATGACTGGAGCTTTTCTCTCATTTTTATCAAGTCTATAATTATTGCAAGATAAAAAAAAATAACAATCACTAAAGATCCACAAAAGAATTAAAATAAATATAGACTATATTGTAACAAAATTCTCTTGAATATTAATATTAGTACAACTTTGATTGGAATAGTTATGTGATACGTTAACAGTTAAACAGAATATCATCGGACCTTGTTTTAAACATACACATTTGGTTCAATGTATGACAACCATTTTTTTTTAATGTACACGTGAAGAAGGTTAGAGCTAATCTGAATTGTTCGTCAATCTCTCGCAGTTACAATTCGATTGTATGGAATGTAAAGCGAATAGAAACCATAGATTTATTGAGAATATATTACAAGTCTAACAAAGAGTCATTCTTCAAAACAGTTCAAATATACAGGAAACATTACGCTTGAGCTATTATTGAATCCATTGACTTGCGAAAATGAGAATTTTTCTGTTGATCAACAAATCGAGCGTTTGTTCTAGTTGCTTTTGGAAAATTTCGTTTAATCTCAGTCGTTTCATTAAGAGTTTCTTCAACATTATTGTTTATTCAAAGTCAAGATGAAGCAAATTGTTTATCACAGCCAACATCACGAAAAGAACAAAGGCTCAACTTCCATCACCTAACAAACTAAAAATCAATGATCAACTTTTCATTTGCATAAGACAACTTCATCCCTGACTGAAACATGTTTAAACAATCTCAAGCAATAAATGAGTTCGAAATAAAGATATCTATCCAGATTATTTCTTTTTCTTGTAATTCAATTTCACTTCTATTTATAGATAGCAAAATTATTCACACGGCTAGGCGATGAACTTTTTTCTCATTCTTGTTGACAACGAATAAGCAATTTCAGTTCAATTCTTTTCAAGATCATCGGCGTCGTCCGCAAACTTTTTACTTTATTTGTCTTGGTCAAGGTTATTATCTGAACTCTTCTATCAGAATGTTTTTGCTTTACTCTTACTCACATCACACTTAGTACTAAGAAGTTGTATCTAACTCTAATTATCGATGTGTTACATCACATTTTGTGTACTATTGGAAAATCTGTATTACATCGCATTCTTCAGTGAAGTATATATATTATGTTTCTCAAAAGAATCATTTTCAAATATATTTGTTTACTTATTGAAGCATCGTTCCGATTACCGTTAGATAACCTTGTATCAATGATTAGCAATCAAAATCGATAGAAGAAGTTCGATTGAATTCATAGAAATATCTTGAAAAACTAAAAAAAGAAGGGGTGGATGGTGTGGGTATGAGTTACGATTGTATTCATCCACACCGTTCCAAGGACATATATTCTAAGTTGCATAAAAACAGCTCTCGCATTATTCAAAACAGAGAATATTGCAGTAATCATCAATAAGATTTACTTTTCTTAACATAATTTGTTAGTAAACTTGTTTTCTTTTAATGAACGAAATTCAATGAATAGCCTATCAAACTTTCTCTAATATCATAGAAAGTATTCTGATGTCAATGCAATTAGATTCACAGAGAGTTTATTTTTAATGCTCTTTGAGAAATACATTGCACAACACTCGATCGAGATATTTGAACTCATCCAGAGTTTTTCTTAAAGATTCTTCAATGTTCCATATAAACTATTTCATTTGTTTATCTATATTCACCTTCCATGAAATTCTATTGAAATATGTAAATCAATCGTTTGTAAACATTCAAAAAAAGGAACAATCATCTGAAATCCTTTAAATCTGAAAATATTTTATTTTCCATCTCAATTTTAAATCGAAATTCAACATCAGTTGATCTTCTATCGATATCCTAAAAAAGATTTATTCTATGAACATGCAAATGTGACAAAAATTTGATAAATATATAGTTCATCTATTAGTTCATCATGGAATTGAATATGAAATATTGTTCGTAAGAGCAGTTATCAATGATTGACATGGTTCCAATTCTAAAATTATTTTCAGACGAATCAAAATCATGTAGATCTATGGAAATCTTCGAAAACAATCCTTATTTTCGTATTCATGAGAGTTTTGGAAACAATTTCTATTTGTTTATTCAAATTTGAGTTGAAATATTCATAAACTAGAGTTAATGATATCAAATGACTAAAGTCAATGTTCTTCTCGTTGTCGAAAGTGAGATTTTTACGATGAGAAACAATTAGAAAATCTTGCAATTATTTTGATTCTCATCGGAGTTTTGTCAAATTTTTATAGAAAAAATTTTTTATTTGATTCGAGCTTGTAAAATATTGAAAATCGTAAAATGAATGAAAAATTATTCTGAGCTATGTATTATATGACAATCAATCTTTGATCATTTTTCAAGTTAATCTTTAGTTAAGAATAAATATTAACTTTGATATGCATTACAGAATTCTTGTGACTTCAAATATTGAACAGCAAAGCTCCTTTTTAAAATGAAATCAATCATGTCCAAAAGACTATTCTATATCGTTTTATAGAAACAGTTTTGAATGACATTATATTCAATTTTTTTGAACATGGTGTGTCTCTCGAAGTAGTTATAATTTATGAATCGATTAATTCAGATCGATCAATGAAAAGAAAACAATCAACTTATTGAAGAATTTCTTGTTTTCTATATCTTTAGTTCATATACTCACATTTTAGTTGTTCTTCTAGAATGTAAATGAGTCGACTCCAATTAATTGATCAATGTGAACACTGACGATTTTAATTGCATCTTTTTTTCGCAGTTGATCAATATTATCTTCAACAAAATTGGCTTCTTCTCGACAACAACATATTTCTTTTGGAATTGGTTCAAGTTGTTTTGTTATTGTTATTCTTTGTTTATCAATTAGTTCGTTAAACTCATGACTAGCCTTTTCTGTTGCTTTTTCTACTTTGTCGATTGTTATTTTTTTCTATTGTTCAATTTGACTAAGAAATTCATCATGAGAACTTACTATTGCATTATTGAATTTCATCAATAATGGTTTGTTCACGTTCTTTGAAATCCTTCTAACAAAATTATTTTTTACATTCAATACAAAAGCATCTTGCTGAAAGTTTATTGCAGGTTGAACATAAATTTAATTCAATTACTGTTACCATTTGCCTTAGAAGAAAATTCGTTGAACTATGTAATTTATTATGTGATATGCTTCTTTAATGATTCGAATCAAATTTTGTTGAACTATATAAAATATACTTCTATTTGTGAAGTGGAAACTCATTTTCATTCAGTAAAAAATATATGTTAATCGACATTGAAAAAAATTCATGAAAATGTCATTCGTATGAGACAAAAATAGAAAATTATTGAAAGTTTGTAACGATCTTTCCGAAAACACATTTGTTTTATTCTTTTTGATATAAAGAAAACTTTTGAAAAATTTCTTCGCATATTTCTATCATGGATCACTTAATTTAGCATCGAAATGTGTGGCTAAAATTGAATAGACGTGAATGAATGAATAAATGAAAAATTCAACAACTTCTAGAACATTTTTTTCTTTGAATTAATTTTTTTTGATTAGTCACAAAAAAAAAATATTTTACGATTTCTTTTCTCAAAATGTCAATTAGAGCATCTTAAACTTTTTGTTTTGAGAATCCCAACATTCACGTCCATACTCAAGATTCTCATCGACCAATTATTTCTTCAATAAGTTCAATCGCTAATCGTCGAAATACTCCTTTCTCAAGATTGCATGCTTCACTGAATTTTGTTTTTCAGCAATCTATAGTTAGAGAGAAATTGATTCATTTCATTTGAACCTGATCCACTCGAAGTCTGATACGAAAATATAGATTTATGCAAATAGTATTAACAACCGGTTACTTGATTAGCATAAGACTGTCTCAACTTTTAACAGTAAAATACTCTTTCCTTCAAAATTCAAACAGTTTTCATTTCCAACTAGATGCAAGGCTATGTTGGAAAAATTTCTTTAATCTAAAAACAATTTCATGATCATTCGATTTGATATCGGTGATTTTGTTCAATCTATATAAATTCTTGAGTAATGGCTAACTCATACGTTCGTATTTTGTATTCCATTCATATGCTATCGAATGTATTTTCATGTATNTCTTAATATATCTATTCATAGTCAGCAAAAAGTCTGTAAAATCAGCTCCTCGGTTATTAGAAAATAGCTAATCAAAGAAAAGCCTGAAATCTCAACACAAAATGAACATTAGTAAGCCCATTGTCATTATATAGATGTCCAGACATCTCAAACTGCCTAAGAGTTTCATATTTTCAGCAGGAAAGAGGGGCCTAGCATGAGTAGAGCTACTAGTAAAAGTTTCCTACTAGTTGCTTTTTAATACTGAACGTTTGAAATTTATGTTCTTACCTATCTAACTACTAATCATCTTCATAACTGAAAAAAAAACCAAATACAGTGAAATCAGAGACGAATTCACATCAGAATAGATGGATTACATTTCTTTGTCGAAAACGGTATGAGTTTAATCTCTTTATATTTTTTCTTGCCCGATGATGCGTTATTTTCTTATTCGTGGGTCAATTATCTGATTGTCTAATTCACAAAAACGAAGATAATGAAAGTGTGCATAGTTCTTTTAAGATTGAACAAATGGATAAAAGTAGAATCCTCCAAATATTTTCCAGATATAACTTTATACATGAAATGATCTTCTATTCTGTACAGAAAAGTTGGACAAAGAACAGCGAAATTACATTGACAATAGATGGTTGATCCATTCGACATTTGACCACTAGCTAAAATTGTGAGCATTCACATGAGTTCAGATAGATTCTCTTTTACTTTTCAGTCATTCATAGAATCTTCATTATTACCCTGTAAATAAATAATTTTTATTGATTTCAGAAAAAATAGTATTCGATTCATGGACAATCATCATTTACGAGGTATTCTATTAAAACTTCAAGATCGTCTAAGTGATAATGATCGTAAGCGTTTGCATTTCTTTCTTGGCAATGATATTCCACGACGAATTCGAGATGATCCATCACTTAGCGGTACACTTAGTCTTATGGAATCTCTCTTTGATCAAGATAAAATCAATGAATATGATTTCACTTTTCTCATAAATGCCTTCAATGAAATTCAATGCATCGATGCTGCTAAAGTTTTAAAAGGTAATCGATTTTTCTCTTTCATCTAGCCGGTGACTCTTCTAAGATGCTTGATTACTTCTGAGTTGATATTTCGATCAGACATAGAAAACCAATGTAGGGTAACTCTATTTTCTGACTCCTCTATCTATGATCAAAAAAACAATATCAATTCACAAGTGATTGAACACTTCGAGAAGTTCAATTACCAGTATTGCTTCTATTTTTGTGTTACCTGTCCAGAACATATGAAACGATTGCAACCAAATCAATCATATGAATCAATTCAGAGTTTGACATCAATAATGCCACCAATATTGAATCAACTTTTCGAAGACCAAGAAGAAGACAAATTTCGCACTCACAAACGTAGGCATCTATAAGCTCCTGCACTTCTAATTTTTTTTTTGTGTTATTATTTAATTAGTTCCCATCAATCAACCAGTACCTTCTGATGATGACACAATTATAGATATCAATGACACAAATATCAACCAAATAACTACTATCGATAGTTCCTCACCAATCTCATTTTCACAATTGCTACATACGCTATTGCTAAATCCAATATTGAGGACACGTAAAAGTCTAGTAATATTGTTTCTATTACTGATTATTGTATTGATATTATTGATAATTTTGTGTGTTCAAACCAATCGTCATGTGAATAAATTGGCACATGATTTAATAATCAAAGAGAATATTATTTTAGAACAACAATTAAGAATTAATCAGACAATAAATCAACTCAATCATCAAATAAAAGATCTTGAGAACGAGAAAAGTAAGATGAATTGTCTCATTATTGAAGTAAAATTTTCAAAGAATTCCGATTAGGTACCGCATTAATCAAAGCTGGTCAAAAGTTTGGTGGTACTGGAGGTGATCCGTTCGATGATTCATTGACAGAAAATTTTACATGCTCCCATTATCTTAGTGGAATAATTATTAGGAATAATGGTATGTCTCTCGATTGGATTCAGTTTCCCTATTCATCTTCGTATAATCAAAACAGTGTGATTGAAGCAAAAGTTCATGGTATTCAGGAGAAAGGCGAAGTCTCACGATTTCTACTCGAGAAAGATGAAAAAATATATAAGATTCAAGTGAAATTAAGTAATGTAACATTATATTGGCAAGATGGTACACTATTTTCAACAATATTAATACGAGGATTGCAAATTTTTACTACCAAAGGTCGAGCAAGTCAGTCTTACGATCATGTAGAAGGTGACGTTTTCACCGAACAATTCGATGGATATACATTGGCTTATGCAACCGGAAGAGAAGGAAGGTATATAGATCAATTACAATTCTATTGGTATCGAACAGTAGTCACACATTAGTTATGGTCGTGTAAATAAAAGCTAACTTAAGTTTGTGCTGATGCACATTTTATTTTTGAAGTTGAAATAAAGAATCTCATGTATCTATGTTATTTGGGCTTTTGTCCGCGCTTAGTGTGAAGAACAAGTGAGCTTTTGGAAAATTTCAAATCACTTGAATATCTTATATTTTTACATTAACTAACTTTCAACTTTCCTTTCTCTAACGAAACGAAACGAAAAGAAAGTTCAATTAATATATTTTGCGCTGGAAAAAAGTGACACATACAGAATAAGCATTATAGTGTGCAACTAATGGTTTATGATTCAATAGAATAACAAAAAAAATTTTCTTGGATGGTTCGGAACCTCTTAACCGTGTAAAATAACAGGTGAAAATCAAAGTCATTTTTAACACAGGAAAAAATACCTTATTTACTCGGATGCTAATGTTGATTACGAATATGTCATTCTTTTGACTTCTTTAATTATTTTCTCACTAGATCAGCAAAAAAGATCTAGTTGTCTCTTTTGAACACGTAAAGAAAAAGGAAGTTTTCAACTTTTCTTTCCTTGCTTTTTAGAAAGTAAAAAGAAAGGAAAAGTGCGAGCGACAAGTGTGATGCGTAAATTATATGTTACTTCGCTTGTGTATAAAGTGCTTAATGGAACAAGTTCAATACCATATGAAGATCAATGAGCTTCATAGAATAGAGGTCTTTGTCGGAAAGCGTAGGAAAAGATTTAGTTGAAATGGAATTTATGATTCTTCTCTGCAGAATTCTTTCATAACAGTCATAGCACAATAATGATTGAACTGAACATTCCTCCTGCAAAGTTATCAAAGACAATATCAAATCAATTATATCATTTTTCATTGTTTAATCTTTACTTATTTTCAACACTAATGATTAATCATTCCATAAAATACTTATCTCTCCATATCGTGGATCATTTTTCAGCATATCGAGTGCTTCTCACATCGACTACCTCGATAAAACCATCCCGTTGGCAAAGCGACAACATGTTGTGTGCCTGGATGCAATGATACATAGCATGCGTCATCAAAACTATTATCACCATGCTCTCGGAAACTGTTTAGCATGAGAATGGTTCAGGTAGTTCACAATGAAGAACACGTATATTGAGATACTAGAAAAAAATTATTTCGATATACTTTATGTGAATAAATAAAATACGAAAACTACTTAGTGCTTTGCAATAAACTGGAGGATGAACATGTTCCATCACTATCACTTCACGATAAATCACTTCAACATTTGCCATTCAAACAAATTAACAATGATCCATCACAGTTGTCATATGTTGAGCATGAATTACCAGCACAATGATCTAACCATGAGTACGACCTTGATTACTGTTCTCGAATAGTACGTCATTCAAGACTAGACACAAACAAGAAGCAGATAATAAAGAAAATCATTCGCTTATATATCATTGACTCGTAAATCTAGAATAGAAAAAAAGTATCGAAACGACCAACAGAACTGTCATTAGTCGTATGGAGACATGAAATTGGCAAATTGTTGCTGCATTTTTATCATCAATGAACTATTCTACGATGAAACAGTAAAATGTTTATAAACTGTCCCAGATCATCATCATTGGTAGAAAACGCTGATGACGACTCGAGAGATAGCATTGACGATTTCGAAGGCCATAGATGAACAAAAAAATAAATAAATAAATGCAAAAGTTTCACTGAAGAAAAGCAAAAATATTCCAACATTGGGGATGGAATACTAATTCTCATATATATGCGCGACATAAAGTAGGTTTCAAGGAAAGAACATTTTCATGTAAAAAAATCGATATTTTTTGTACACCGCTAACATAAGTTTAACGAGTTTCGTCGCAAAAGCAAAACACTGAACGTTTGACTGCCTTTTTTCTACAAAATAAAAATAAAGTCTTTGCTGAGTGATAAATTGCACATACCCTTTTCGAATTTTGCGCTACTTCGCTACCTGTCACATTATATCTTAAATCTGTCTTGAGAGTCACTTGTGGCTCCTAGTGGTTACATATTCGACGTGGATTGACGCGAAATACCTTTAAGTCGTTTTTCTTCTCTCCGAATTCAATTAGGAATCGGATTAAAGATATGGATCTCTGAATGTTCGCTTTTCTGTGGAAACGCTGGTGAGACTCGTGCATTTGAGTAATATGCTCGACGATATTAATCAGTTTTGCAAAAATAAACAGTTCTTAACATACTAAATGCTTTGAAAATGCTGTGATAAGTGCAGCTGCTGACTGTTTCTCGACTTTTTTTTGTTAAGGAAATGTTGATATTTAGCGATGTCTAAAGTCGGTCAGGAGCATATGTTGCTTATGTTCAATGAGTGCAGATCGCCGAAGTTAATCACTGTTTAAGACGAAGTAGGTTAGAAAACGATGATCTTTTATTACACCATTTACAGTTGACCCATACGATGCCTCGCGATATTATTCGATGAGCGTATACAGTCGCCATTTTTTAACGCGAGCTGTTAACTGTGACATTTTACGGTCATTGTTTACAGTGGTCGCAATACGCCATAAGGAATCGTTTAGGACTACTGTAAATGACTAGCGTAAACAGCTACCGTTATCCCCCGTAATTCGTTGGTATACGATCGAGTAAGAATGGTCTGGGTATGCATCAACCTCATAAACATCAAAATATTCAGTCTATTTAACGAAATTTTTCATATAAATTGATTCATTTAAACTCAATCGATCACAAATGGATTTTCTATTTTATTAAAATAAACTAATACTGTTTCTTCACTTAATTTTGTATTAAAATGTTGAAACCAATGTAAATCAGTCGAATTAAAAGATTAAGAAGACTTTCTTGAGATTTATTTCAAAACTTGAGATATTTATTCTGTTCAAAACAAAAAATTTATTTATCCTTTGATAGATCACACTGACCCATGTGTTCAATTGCAGTCAAAATGCGACGTAGTTACGTGTAACTGCAATCGCACACTGATCCGCAATTGCGAAAAAATATATTGCACTTACACGCAACTGCATCGAATTTGCTAAAAGAAACGACATAGATGAGATTTTCATTTTATTAATATTCTTACTATAAAGTACTAATAATTTTTGAGATTTTCCAAAAAGCTTCGCCAAAAGTAATCATTAAAAAAAATAATTAAACAAGATTAAAAAATTGTTAAAAGTTAAGAAAAAAATCTGCAGAAATTTGATAAAATTCGAAAATTTTTTTAAAAATATTAATAATCATAAGAATATTAATAATAAGCACAATCTGACTTCGGATTCGGATTGGCGACCCTCGAAAATCCCCTAGTCTCTGTCTTCATTGTAAAAAAAACGTGCATTCAGATTTGATACTCTATCGGTTGAAGCAGAATGAAAAACGAACTACAATCGAACGAAGGTCTCTTTTCATAGGATTCCTCTGTGGCTAAGCTTTGGTGCTAGCATGTGATCAATTAGAAGTTAGAAGGAATACTTATGATTAGTTGGTATCCTATACAGTGAATCGTACAATGCAAGTAATGCGGAGCAGTTGTTAAAAAAGAGGCGACATGAGAAGATGTCTACAAAGCACAAAATCAAATAATGATCACATGTGTGTTTAAATTTGATTTTCTTGTCTTTCTTGTTGTCCAGTTTTAAAAAAAGAGAAAACAAAAAAAAGCACTATTCTGTAAAATCTGTTTTTTCTTTATATTTCATTATAATCAATGATTACAGAACTTGAGGATGACTCTATAGACAATAGAATCCATTAATCTATTGTCTAGATGCCTAGTAGAAAGCTTATCCAAGTTTCAATAATATTTCTCATCGCATATCGAAACAACAGCTCGTAAGCGTTTAAAAACGGTGAAAAAAACTAGTGAGCTACCTGTTAAAAAATATATCTTTGAAAGTAAAGGTTTTTTAATCAGTAGGCTACATTTTCTAAAAAATGTTTTATAATACTTTTACACATAGAAGGTATGATTATTCTGTATGTGTGCCCTCCTTGTTTATATATCTACTGTGGATGCATGTAAGAAAATGCTTTGTATTATAAATACAAGTGCCAGCAGGATGTTACTTAGGATACTATTCGAGTAATGAAAATAGGTCGTATACGGCAAGAAAACCGTGTCAAAACTGATCATCGTTATTCAGTGGAAACGGCATGATAGAGCGCCGTTTTCGCTTCTGTGAAACAGGTTCTGTAATTTGTTATGATGCATTACAGACCCAAAACCGGTGGAAAACAACCAAAAATGGAGCTAGGCTTCTTCGTTTATGGCATGGATTAAACCGTTTTATAGCCGTTTCAGGCCGGATAAGACGTCGTTTCCAACAGTTGGAATGATCGACTTGGATAAGTCCAAATTACTAGAAGTCAACCAATTAATATGCACTAGAAGCAATATTTCTCATTATCTCTTGAATTCAGTATATGTCTACTTTCAATAGTTATCTGATAAATAGTTGTATGAGATACAGTGTGCTAAACATAGCTCTCATGTATCGTCGAGGCGAGAGAGGATCTCGATAGAAATGACATGTGATAACATAAGTACACTGAAATTTTAAAATTAAGACAAAATGATGATGCAATTTTTTTTTTTCACTAAGTTTATTGTTTCCAATTTACAGGGTAGGGGTGTGGGTGGGGTGTGGGTGTGGGTGGGTGTGGTTGTGTGTGTAGGTGTGGGCCCAGCTCCTGTGCTCATTGACACCCGCACCCACACCCACACCCCACACCCACCCACACCTACATCCAGACCTACACCAACACCACACCCACACCCACACCCACACCCACACCCATACCCAGTAAGATACCAGATGTGTACATTGAAAATTCTCAGTGATTATACGAGTCCGGTACTATGCATTGTTCAATAGTTATAATTAAAATCAAATATCTTGCTGAAATAGAGAAAGATATTTAGAAAAATATAATGACCAACCTACTTGATATTAGTGAAATGAAAACTTTAGTTTAACAAAGATTATGCGATTCAAGTAGTTAGGATAGAATGTTGTCACTTTTATGAAAAGAAAATGCTTTAGAGAGTCATTTAAATGATGGAATAATAACAGCTGTTGGAATATATAACGATATAAACAATGAAAACAATTTGATAGCCAAATAAAAGATTAGAAATAACATTACGATGACTGCAAGAACAGGTTGTGGGGTACGTGTGTGCTTGTTTATGTTCGTGTATTGTAAGGGTGTGGGTCTCCTGATCCTCACCTCCATCCAGCTACGTGAATACTCACATCATAGTTTTCGGTAACAGATTCAGTTGTCCACTAAAGAAAATCTAATCTATACTCGATAAGTTTTTACAGTATTCTATTTCTTCGTTCGATAGAGAATAAAAAAACGTAACAACATTTTCTTGATATCGAGTTATATTTTTTAGACACCATTGTGTTTTTAAATCTATTTTCCCCGATATAGATTGAAACAAACGACGAAACGAAAGAAAAGAAATTTCTCATAAATACTTGACAATTTAGTGAAGAAAATTCAATTAAAGTGCAGGATCAGGAGAGGGCTACGAGAATTTAACACGGAAAGAGGTAAACCGGGAGCGAATAGAGAAGTAATGTCGAGGTGGGGCCAGTTGAGAAAGGAAGAAAAGTATTTATGGCGGGGCGAGACGAGACGAGGTGAAATAGTTAGCAAAAGATCTTCTGCGGATTGGGTTCTGATTCATACATATTTAAACAATGTTTCAACTAAATTCAACTCTACTAACAGACCCTGCAAAATTTTTGTCAATTGAATTCGATAAGGTTATAAATTGAATTGAGTTTAGTTGACTTGGTCGTTTTTTGCATTGAGTTGTCTAACTCTGTCCTCAAGTATTTTTACTCAATAAAGGTTAGATGTCTGTCAAGTTAATATTTCTAAATCACAACTGTAGTTATTATCTAAAATATGTCACAGAATTTCTTTATTTAGCTTATCTTCTTCAATCATTTTCATATCATTATCACATTGAAAACTCGAAGGTTTTATCAATTGTTGGATGTGTGAGTACAAGTATTATAAAACCTATACCCAGAATCCATCCTAGACCACAATTCAGCACATCACGAAGATAGTTGCTTGAATATTTGCTAGAAGATGTGAAAAATAAAGAAAAAAAACAGTGTTCTCTAGATATTGATCATAAGCTGAGATATTCACAGAAACATCGTTGCAATATCTAATAAAAATTCCACCATTATCCTAGAGTAGATCAATGCCTGGTTGAATATATATCGGAGGCTGAAAAGGCACGTATCTTTAGAGTGGTCTGTTTACTTGTAGCATTCACGCACTACCAGACATACCCAATTGCTTCTCTCACTTGATTAATGAATGCACTCAACCTTTTTAATAGAAGCAAAACTTTTATCTTTTTGTAAAAGTCTATTTTGTTTTCATCTTTTTCATATATTATCATGCTCAAAACAGCTAGTGTTTACGTTAACAAACGCATGCGTGGTACTTCTTATGCACTTGCATCATTTTTCTCGGGAATCGAATCTTCTGAAAGAAATACGTCATTCGATTATGCTTTGACAAATATTTAAGGACTCAATGTCCGTGACTGAAAAATAATGAATCCTTAGACGAACTATTTTAGCCCCTTCAGAGCAGGTTTCGTATATGTACGTGATGGTTCTGAAGCCATTCATAACTTATCTGCGCATGTTTATGATGGTACTTGAAGCACTTTTTTTTTACATTCCACACTGAATTTATTATATGTCATTATTTGCGCTCACATCTTGGTGGAAGTAATTGTTCATGCATGACCTTTTAAGCTTCCATTGATATGCCTTGTTACTTCGCACTTTGTCCTTCCTTCTTTCATAACAATAAGTCTCTAGAGATTTAAGCGCTTGCCTCTTCGCTCATTATGTTTGGATTATGCTTCTTCCTATTCTCGCTATTTTATTTTATCTTTAGTTTCTCGCTTTATCGGTATGCTTCTTCTACGCGTGTTATATAAGGAATGGATGATAGAATAAACGATTATTCTGGATGATAATTACTAAAGTCGTTGAAATTTTATTTTTTTTCCTATATTAAACTAGCAACGACAGCAAAAGGGACAGAAGTTTAGTCAGCAAAAATGTTGAGCGAATCAGAGTCACGAACTAAATAAAAGTAGTAGTTCCTAAAAATTTTTATTTCTGTTCAAACTAATCCCAATCTGAAAGGATTCATAATCATTATCTGTAAATCACTTGTTAAAATGATAGTGAAAAGTTGAATTTCTTTTCCTTTTTATAGATTGACATTTATCATCTGTTCGTCTTGTTGCACAATAAGATTCACTCTTAATTGCATCTGACATCACTGCTAAAGATCTCACAAAAACTATGTCTTCATTGTCCTTCGTTACTCAGCAATATATGATGTACGTCGGCCTCGTTGTCTTCATCACAGGCATAGTTGGCAGCCTTATGCAGACATTTATATTTTTGTCTGTTCCCTCTTATCGCAAGACTCCATGTACATTCTTTTTTCTCACTGCTTCTGTCCACGAGTTTGGCCAATTCATAGCCACTCTAGCTCCGAATGTCATCGCCTCGTATCTCAGCATCGATCTTAGGCGTTTTCCCATCTGGTGCAAGACCCACAACTTCTTCACTACGTCTTTGGCTGTCATACCTGTAGTTTTATCGGGCTTGGTTACTATCGATCAATTTTTGGTCACATCCCAGAGTGTTCAACTTCGCCAGGTGAGCAACACAAAAAATGCTCATCGAGCTGCCTTCTTTGTTGTTGTCGTTGCTTGGCTTCATGGTATTCTTTGGCTTGTCAACGAGAATCTATCTGCTATTACTGGTGTGTGTGGCTATACCAATGCCACTTTTGCCATCTATGTTCCCGTTTTCATTATCGTCGTTATTTGTGGGATACCTAGCTCTATAATGATCATATTCGGATTTCTTACATATCGAAACATAGGAATGACAATTGTTCTTTCAAGAAAGCACTTCGATCGCCAACTTATTGCAATGGTTCACATTCAAGTTCTACTTTGTTTAATCGGTTTCATCCCGTTTGGAATTTACAACATCTATTCTCTAGCTACGATCAATGTAGAAAAGAATCAAGAGCGGAAGACCAAAGAACAATTGGCCCACACGATTCTTCTTTTATTATGTTCATTACCTTTCACTGTATGTACTCTCAATTTTTAGTTGATACAACTGTTCACTCGTTTTCTCTTGTCTATTTCTAGGGACGATTTTACGCGTTCATGTATTCGTCACCTCGCTTTCGTCAATCGGTGAAGGAGCGGATATTTTGGTACCGACAATCCAATCGAATTGTTCCCTTGCAAGGAGGATTTTAATGACACGAAAAGTTTCACATATTCACTGAACTGAAAGAAAAACTCCCTTTCAATAAATCAGTTATCCTTAAGAGAATCACTCTAGGTCATCTCTCAAACAACGATTCTTGAAGCGAAATAGAAGTTGAATGTGATTAATGTGCTTTTTGTTTGGCATAAGTATGTTCGTGAAAATTTTATTATTTATATATCATAAATAAAATTCTCGTGATTTACATGGCTTCATCCGTAAGGAGAATAAATTTTGTACCACTTGTTGATGTTAATGAATATTATGACAAAAGCGTGTGCGGCGTGTCATACTAACCATGTCACATCTCGACCCTGTTTGAGGGTCTTATTACATGCTTTTTATTTTCTATATAGCCGAATGACCCGTTATCACAAACATGATACGTGATTTACATTTTGAAACGATAATTTTTCGAAAAATAACATCGGGCAAGCAGATATCCGTATAAGAGTGTTGGATGTGGGTTTGGATACAGCTATCAGTGTGGATATTTATATCAATGACATTCACACCCCACTCCCATCCACATCCGCAAGCGCCTCAGTCTTATGAGACCACCTATCTTGAAATATTTTCTCTTATGAATTGAGATGAATGTATAAATATAATAACTTTATCATACATTTGGTATTTGATTTGTAAAAGATTCATCTTCTGCTTATATTTTAATGTGTCTAAGTACGTATAAGTACATGAGTAAAAATGAAGAATATCTACAACATTCTACATTTACAATGAGGTGTTTGTGTTGATAATTAGAAAGATAGGATATATTCGCTATAACGACAAACTGACTTGAGTAACTTGCTGCCACTCTCGGCAATGATGTTTATTTAGCTACTTCACATATTCAGAGTGCGCAACTTCATTCATAACACACGTATATATATATGGGAGAGAAGAAGAAAGAGAGATGTGAACATATATTAGAACAATGGAACGAGAACAGATAGAGAAGGAAGGACATAACCGAAACGTGCCATCAATATCGGTACATTCGGTTCATATAAAAGCTCTCACTACCAAACTAACAAGGTTAAAATATTGGCGGCTATTGGCTTGGTTAGAGGAAGATATTCGATTTTTACGGTCCTGACAATTCGGATACATAAGAACATTAGGATTATTTGCGTTCATTTTTCATGCAATCAACTGAGTAATTCAATAGTAGGCTACAAGAACCTTTCTGAAATTTATCAATACCATTAAGATCACATTAGTTTCGATGTCTTCTGGAATATAAGTAGTATCGAAGTACAAAAATATATGTGCGAAAAATGACTTGTACATATAGTATTTGAACTNACAAATGCGGAATAAGCAAGATTCGAGACTGGATTCTGAGAGACCCTACTAGACGTTCTCAGAGAATGAACAGGATTGAGACGGAGAAATGATATTGATTGAGGAACGGTTACGAAATACCTTTTTTTATGCGAAAACAAAAAAAGTATCCTCGATTTATATCTTCAAGAAGTATCTTTTCTTTTTTAGAACAGGTTAGAGAAGCAAATTCTCGAAATGTTAATCAAGTTCTCTGAAGAAAGAGTGTCTCATTTATAGCTTTCTCTTTTTTTCTTGTTCATTCTAGTGAATCCCAATATTCCAGTCAATGCCAGATGGGCACAGAATGGAGTGACCGTTGCTGGTGGCCATGGAGCAGGCAATGCCACCAATCAACTCGACAGCCCTTTTGATCTCTTACTTGATGATGATCAAACTATAGTTATTGTTGACGACAATAATCATCGTATTATGCAGTGGAAGATAGGTGATACGAATGGGCAAGTAGTAGCAGGTGGCCACGGCGAAGGAAATCGATTAGATCAATTGAAGGGTCCAAGTGATGTGTTGATCGACAAGGAGACGAGTAGTCTGATTATTTGTGATTGGAGGAATCGACGAGTCGTACGATGGTCTCGTTTCAGTAGCACAACTGAAGGAGAAGTTCTACTCGACAACATCTGGTGTTTTGGATTGGCCATGGATAATCAAAGATATCTGTACATCTCTGACACAGAAAAACATGAAGTAAGACGATATCGAATGGAAGACAAGAATGGAATCGTCGTGGCCGGTGGTCATGGCCGAGGTGCCGCTCTTAATCAGCTCAACTGGCCAACCTCGCTCTTTCTCGATCAACAACAGACTGTCTATGTGTCAGATTGGTTCAACAATCGTGTGATGAAATGGAACAAAGGTGCACAAGAAGGTATTATCGTCTTTGGAGGTCAAGGGGATGCTTTGACACAATTGTCGAGTGCTTCAGGACTGTTCGTTGACGCGTTGGGTACCATCTATGTGACAGACTCGTCGAATAACCGAGTGATACGTTGGCCTAAGGGAGCAAAACAGGGTACTATCATTGTGGGCGGCAATGATGAAGGAAAAGAAGCTAATCAGCTTCACAGCCCTAGGGGCTTGTCCTTCGATCAACACGGCAACCTCTTTATCGTTGATCGTTGGAATCATCGAGTTCAGCGATTTTTTCTTGAATAGACTTATTGCGATAGTTAATTATATTTGTCTTTTCAATCAAATAAATGACGATGAATAGAAGAGAGTGGCCACTCAAAGGTAGAAGTAAATTCCATTTCTATTCTATTCGCGCATGCGCAATGTGAAATCACCTTAGTGGAGCAGTGGAGACACAATGACCATGCAAGCAAGGAACAGACTTTTATACACATGACATGTATAAGTGTGTGAGAATGCCCGGTCGAGTGCCACGAACACCAAGGTAGTTTCTAAGCGAGATTTTAGGACCTGTCCAGAACGTCTGTAGTTAACAGGAGCCTACACGAGAAATCTCATAGAAGTATGACTCACCTAGATACTCTGTATGAATCTATCCTTAACATTCTTATACCTAACTACCTCCACCCTCCAATAGTCAAAAACAGTTTACTCACTTGATTGATGCCATTACGGATAAAAATCATGACTAAATAGAAAAGAGAAACATATCAATTTAGGATGGAGAAGAAAAGAAGGAAACTCACTTCTCTGATATTGAACTATCGAACGACTAAGTAAATACAAAAACTCAATGGAAATAAAAACAAAACTTACTCGAAAAAGTTTAAACTAAAATGAAACAGAAAATAAAGTTAAAAATAGAAAATTTTACTTGAAAAATATTTGGCCTAATAAGTAAAACGTAAATTACAAGTTAATGCAAAGATCTGTCATTAATTATCTCTTCTTTATTTTATTTGCATTCGTTCCATGGCTATTTTTGTTGTGCCATTTGAATGAGAGAATTAAATTGTACGACAAATGTTTTCTTAAATTCCACTCAGGCTCTTCGTAGGCAATGACATCAAAGTAGTCGACAATTGTATTTGAGTGCTATCTCTTTTTAAAATTGTAAGATACCTCTCAATAACATATCTTCATCCTGGATGTGTAGAGTTCCAGTAAATTTTTTCGACGCGAATCAGATCTGTCACCGATGTTCGCTTGTTGATGATGAGAGAGAAATCGTTTGCATTTTGTTACTGTTAAATTCCAACGAATTGGTGTGAATAGATGATGAAATGCTCAAATCTTGCCAAATCTGTTTGAGTGATAACGAAAATAAGGTAAGATTGTGATTATTGCCCAGCTGTTGTGTTCCTTCCCCATTTTGTGTCACATTCTTCACACAAAACAAACTGCGCTTGATTGCTTGGATTTCTTTCAGAACAATTACTTGCTCATGTGATTGTATTTAGTTCTGTTGTCATTTTCGATTTGATTGCGAAGCTTTTGCACATTTTCCTCAATAACTATTACCATTTCTTCTTTAATGTTCTTTTGATTTCGTGTTTATCTGAGAAGTAGTTGACATGATGCGAGAGACAAGCTTATTACTAACAATTTGGAACTCGTCTTTCAATTATATATTTGTTTCGCCGATGCTGTTAACGATTTTCTCTTGAATCGATGTAAAATCTTCAGCTCACTGTTTGATTTCTTGATCGTGTTTAACTTGTAGTATGTGAATTTCAATTATCGCATATTCATGTTTCATTGTAACTTTCGCTTCTTCAATCATTATACAGTGATCACTAGAGCTTAATTTGAAAGTTTGCACGTGTATTATGAATGTTCTATTTTTTGTTTGTGATGATGATCGATATATCCTAATAAATATTGTTCGTCTTATACAATCAATATTAAATATCCTTTGTTACGAGTTTCGAAGAGAACAAAGCAAGAAAGGAAGGTGATGTACAATTGGTGATTACCTACTCGTGACACTAATCCGATGTGGTTGATCACAATCAGGACAAGAACGATATGACTAGGTCGAAGTAATGAAAGAACAACTAGAATTATGGGATCAAGAATGAGTCGCGTAATGCTCATCGAACTGTTTACGAAGATGCTTCTTGCAACTGTGTCTAATTCTAACTAGTGATCGACGACGGGCAGCTGTAAACATGATGAACAGAACAGAGATGAGATTGTCGAGGAAGAAGCGACTATGTGGAAAAAAACAGAATAACTGTATCGTAATTTTACATATAGGCTGAAGAACGAGTCAATCACTAGATTTGTGTCTTTTCGTTATTATTGAATACATCATGAATGCAGAGGCTTATGAATGATCGTAACCATAATTAAGAGCGGTGAGAAAAAAATTACCGACAGGGTAAAACATTGACTGTTCATCTAATTAAAACTAATTCTTTTGAATACTATCATTGCTTATTTGATGGTCACACAAACATTGAACAAACTGCCTTTATATCAAAAGAGTTTGATAACAGGCTCAAAAAACCAAACAATCTCCACGAATGATAAGACGGCTTGTACCGGTATTGTTCTGGATGAGAATAGGCAACGAGAATTTTAGTGTAAACATGATCACTATCAGAAGAAAAGTGATCAACGATAAGAAACACATGAGGATGGAGTGAGAGTGTTCGATGTGGACAAGACGACTATACACCCACACCCTATGTTGTGTTAAAAACAGAAAAAAAAATACAAAGAGGACAAAAAAGTAAAAGAGAACCAATTAACTGTCTCATTTCCGAAGTTCATTAATGCCGGTCAAAGCAGTTCAGATTTTCTGTGTCCAGCTGTCATCTTTAGCCATTTTAGTAAACAAAATGACTGGCAACTTATGTATTATCGCCGAATAATTTGACAGACGAAGGACGTTTCTTACACATTATTAATTTGGTACAGGAGAATTTCAGACACTATCTTTGCATGGATAGGTATTATCCTGTCTGCAGGTACAATTTTTTTCTTGTGTTATAAATATCTCTCTTTTATCTGTGATTCGTTCTTGTCCTCTTGCTTTTGATAGCGAGAGTTATGCGTTTTCGTCTCATTTATCATGCATACATTCAGCTATTTGTTAGGTAGTGAGTAAGAAGAAACGCAAAAAAAACGACATTTCTTTCGTTTTTTCTCAACGTACACACGTGCTCAAATCGACAACACGCATAATTACAATCAACACATCAAAACGAACGTGAAAAAAAAATATTCACTGAGTAGACAGCGACAGATTTAGTATAAATAATGCACTTTTCGATCGAAAGAATAGATGTTATGTTTACTTGAAATTCACACAAATTTATTTCTTTGTTCTATTTCACTACTTTATTTCGTTTCCTTTTTTTCTCTGTTTTTTCTGCATTTCTACAGTGTCATGAAAATCATTATTGTAAAGTAAGTTCTTGTAACTCCACTTCATAATGATAGTACGCTGAAAATTATAGAAGAGTAACCCAACTTTTTATTCTATAAAAGAAACGGACTTGTATTCTTTCGTTTTTTCATCGGTCACATCATACATTACGCTTTCATCGACACTTTACTTCTGTATATCAGCGGACTACTTGCAAATATACTTTATCAAAAAAAGAAAATTATTATCTATCAAGTGCCGGTATAATATGAAGATACAATACAAAAACTAACAACACAAAAAGAATGAAATCATTTACAACGAATTTCTACGGAAAGTTGTTTTTTTTGAAAATCTCAAGATTCAAAATTTATTTATCACTATTACGCAGAATTTTTTTATGAGACAATTAATCCAGATTTATTGCACAAATGATTCTTTTAATATTTAGATATTTTTTTCTCTCAAAGATGTCAACGACAAAAAATGAAAAGTACGATGATGCTAAATTATATAAAGAACCATTTTCAATATCACAATTGATAATGGGTTTACTATTTGGTACATATTTTTTAACTGTTCAAACTATTGAATTAAGTTTATCCACCTATGTTCTTCAAGAAAATAAGTTAGATCTTTATCGCGACTACTTAATCTTCAAAGGTCAGGCACCAATATGGAAATGGTGGCAATTAGTTTCAAATATTATCATACCGCTATCTATTATTACTACCGTTCGGGATTTATTTCAAATATTTACAAGAAAATCTACAACAAGACGTAATTTAATCGATATTGTAACAGCATTACAATTGCTTGGTGTACTTTATACTGTTTTTATAAATGTATTACCATTAGAAAATAAGCTAATTCAAACAGCTTCGAAGCATAATATAAGCAAGTTAAATTCTTTTTATTGGATTGTCTTTCTATTGAATATTCTTGGATGGTTTATACCAATATTTCGATATCAAGATTGGAAGAATGACGAACGACTTCATCCCAAAAAGAAAATAGAATAATATTCACAATTTCATCTCTTGTCTATAAACGATTTTGAACTTAATGTTTATCTTTTCAAATAAGCGCATGATTTATATAGGTAGAAATTACTGATCGATGCCTGTCAACATATTATCATAATTTCTTTGTGGAGACAATGCTAAAGAACTATGAAAATAATCATAATACAATTTGAAAACGATTCTCTTTGATATTGCCTCACTTTCTTCAATTGTTTGATTATTTATACATGATCGAGGATGTGGGCGTGAGTGTATAGTGTATGCCTTCTTTTTATGCACATCCACACCCTCTTCGGATGTGAATCGGTACTAATCGATATCACTATTCTAGTACTATTCGTTTGCAAAATTCATTAAATACATCTTAAGATAAATTAGGTAGACAAAAAATGACTTCTTACATTCTTGGGTCACAATACGTTTCTTACAAGTTTTTCAATAACATCATTCAACAATCTAATCTATGGCAATTATTCCATTATTGACAACATATGTTGAGCAGTTTTTTTGCTGATGTCTTTGAAATTAATCGTATCACACAGTGTGATGGTGTGGATATCTGGTATGTGCGTGCATGTTGGTTTCTTTTCTAGCCACTCTCAAACCGAATACCCACAACCTCCAATGGCCGGAATTTTTTTCTGATTAAGAAAAGTTACTTAGTATTCTATGAAAAATTTTTTTTTGTTGAAAAGCTTTGCAAAACTATGTTCAAGTATCAATTTTTCCAGTGTAGATGAGAGTTTATTGAGAATCAAACAAAGTTACAATCATTTTTTAATCAGATGCAAACTTTACGTAATGAAAAATTTTATTGTTTATTTTATGAAAAGTAAATGAAAATTTTCATATGATGAAAAACTAGTTTCTCATTGAAAATTTGTTCGCAGTACTTATTTTTCTACTAGATTCGATAGAAAAAAGATAAATAGAGAAATGTAGATCACTTTCAAATCCAAAACAATTATTGTGGTATTATAAAAAAACTACTTTTAATGCTATGAAAGTACATGTAAATTTTGGTGTAATGGAAAAATAGTTCATCACTCGAAACTTTTGGTAAACATGATTCCATTAGTAATTTGGCGACAGGATTTCATTTTGAAACAAATATGAGATAAATCTAGATCATTTTCAGATCGGACAAGATACTTTTATGATAAAAAAGCAATGTCTAGTCCTTGAAAAATACATGTAAATTTCCATATGATGAAAACAGCTGTTTCGCTTTACATCCTTAACCCTTTCAGGACCGGCTTATTTTGAGCAAAAATTACAAATTTTTCAATTTTTGAAAAATGATTTATTCTTCTCAGATTTATCAAAATGTGAACATCAGAAGGCTTTCAAAGTGTGATATTGTTTGAAACACTCCGGGTTACATAGTGGAACATCACAATCTGGACAATAAAACCNTTGTATGAGATCGTCAGTGTTATGTTGAAAAGGATGACTGACAAACGAGTAATGCCAGTGATAAGTGAATGTTTTAGTTAAGCTATAAAAAAATATAGTTCGTAAGAAGTGATGCCTTTTATCGATTCTTCATCGCGCATTAGACATCGAGCAATAGTCATAAGATTTGAAAAGGTCATCCTCGTACATCGATCGCTGAATGTTTACGAGTGAGAAGAAACAACAATGTAACATAACACCATAAATCTAATTAATTTCTTGTCTAGATGTATTTTCTTTTTCTATACCATGACCATTCGAATACATCGAAAGCACTGATATGTAGTAATCGACAAAATTTCATGAGGGAGGTAGAAGTTAGCTTTCATTTTAGAGAATAATCTAATTGCTTGGAATAGCACTTCACGAGGAGTCAATTCATTCGAGTCGATTATGCCAATATAGATGAAGTGCTCGAGCTTAGATCTATTTCTGTTAGACACTGAAACAATCTTCCACTCACTTTTGTTTGATCGACTCACAGATTCAATCAAAGATTGTCCTTACAGCTTGAAAAAGTCACTGAGGCAAATCGAATAACTGATTTACTCTTGTATCGAATTGATAACTTCATGAAACATATTTCATCATCCATAGAAAACACAACTATTTAAACGTCTGCAATTTGATCTTGATCATTCTTGTCTTCGTTAGAAGACCCACACCAAACACGGTTTTTCGCTGGTACCACAATGCGGCTTATGTATTGTAACACTTATTTTCCATTTTAATGCCCCGAATATGTAAACTCTATTCTTATTCTCACTTGAATTTTATTTTCAAACGATAACGCACAAGAAAATGAATACAAAAATGTAATAGTAGTCGAGCAACTTCAACAATTAAATCATTCATTCGTTTGAAAAGTACTTGCTGAATCAACTACTGCTTTGAGATTCATCGAAAAGAAGTTCAAACAAACAATGATTAAGAACTGATTTCGATATCATACGCCTATTGAGTCCAATAGTTGAATGTGATTCTTTTCATATATCAAGTTTTGTTTGCATAAACGAATTTGCACGAACTCACCAAGTATTTATATATAATTCTGCATTTTCGATACGAATGGAAGAGTCGTCGACCAAAGAATTCACATCAGAGATCTTGTTTGAATACAAGATCCAAAACCGTAATCGATAATCTAATAGTCAATTTTGCACGAGCGAAACAATCACCAATACTTCAGAAACATAAATGTCGTATTGTCTGTTAATATTTTTCTATGGAAAAAGGCAAAAGAATTCTAAGGAGAACAGAAATAACATAAATTTTCTTTATAAAACCTCTATTTTATATTGTGTCATATAGAGATTACTGACCAAACAGCCTCGTCAATTAAATCAACTGTTGATATAATCATACATCAAGCACAATATTTTTCTCGAAAACATAACGTGATAACTTGGCCCAACTGGCGTCTTCAAAAAAACTTAATAATATGTCAACGTTAATTTGGATCTTCTTTTAGCTTCGCGACCCTTATTATTGCCAGAGTATCTGATTTTATAATTGTAACTGTTTCTATAATTATCTCATCCACCAAAAACATTTTCTCTTTTCATATTATCTAATAGTTTGAATCGACATGAATCCGAAAGTTCTTCAATGATCATTGAAAATGAAGAAATTTTAAGTAAGTTGTTGAGTTTCGTTAATATAGAAATGTTCTACTTTGCTCATTTCAATAACAAACTATGGACAAAATTAAAACACAAAATTCATCGCTATCTTTGTCAAAAATAGAAAAACTTATTTGTCCTGTTGCGAACTTAAAAAATACAATATCATCTCTGGATCTCCATGTTATCCAGCAGCTGGTCTTGCAAAACAATATATAATGTTTCTGTATGACCATGTCATGCCACCATTAATATTTTAAGTTCGAGTTATGGTTGTTTGTCATCATTGCGCTATGTAACACATGATAGGTTCAATGAAAATGAAACTTTGTGTTCATCATCTCTCATACTGAAACTACAATGGTTAATAAGATTGAAAAATGATTACCAAATCATTATCGATATATACGCAGATAAAATCAAGCAAAAACAAATGATTCTAGACAAATTAGCTAAAGTAATAGAGAATTATAAACTAAACTTGAATAAAGCATGAATGAAAAAAAATGATTCAATGGATCAAAAGAAATGTAATCATTATTTATTATCTCGTTTCTTCTTAATGTCTAGTTTTTTGCTAATAGTCATCGTGAAAAAAAGTTGAAACGTGCCGGTAGAACAAGGTTGAGCAAGCATTGACATTCTCATGCCGAGAAAAACTGTACCTTAATCCGTCACATCATAGACCGAAGACAATAGTGGAGTAAACGATGGCAGTTTTCTAGCGAAAAAAATAGCTCGTAAACCGCTATAATGGATTACAGTGAAATTCTGCGAAAATTAACGCAATAATTCGTCATTTTAAAATATGAGCTTAATATCGCAAGTGAATCCTATGTTGAAACTCATGCTGCGTGTGTACACGCTACACTAACCTTAATACCATCAAATGATAAAGCACACTGATCAGGTATTGGCCCCAGAGCTCGTTGCATCATGAGATAGGAAATTAGTACATTAAAATCTATCTGAATGACTCCAAAGACTCAGGTTGTAGGCACGGCAATCGTCGTTGATTCATTATTAGTTATGAAGCTATTATAGCCATTTAAGACCGTTTAAGACGCAATTTCCGAGGTTGGAATGATCGTATTGAGTTGATGCACGAAATTAAATTATGGAAAATGAAAAAACTGAACTACTGACGTTTTTTGTGAAGAAAATCTTTGCTTCGTGTATAATATATATATATTAATAAAACTGGTTGTAAAACTTACGAATCCTATCAAAACATATCTGCATTTTTTCTAATATAATATATAATAAATGCGTTTTACTCAAAGCTGTAAGTCAGACGAGCGCTGCAAACAATGAAATTCATGGATATATTCAAAAACCATAATTATTTTATTAAAGTTCAATAGATAGTACTTAAAATAGAAATTGAGTATAAATTCTTTATAGTATCAGAGGTTACAATAAAGTCAGAGAATCCTTATCTAATAGAATTAATTAATTCGAATATTTGTCTGTCAAAGATAAGTAATTATACTGATTTTTTTCTAAAAATTGTGATAACACCATATTCAGCAAAACCATTTGAACAAATGTCAATTGATATGTGGATAGATAAAGAATAAATAATTGAAACTGTTATTATTGATGTAACATCACATATGCAATCAAGGGTATGGTTCTGTATGAATGTCAAAGAAGAGAAGATCCACATCTATGCACACTTCATAGATTCGATATGCTTCAATGCAAATATATATTCTGTCGTGCAGTAAGGTATAATTTTCAATTAAAATAAGAATTATAACGAGTGCGTGAGGACTGAATTCCGAATCGGTCAGCGTGAGAACAACTTGCTGAAGGAAGAATTTGTAGGGGAAGATAATAAAGTGACATTACCTCACATAAAAAAGAAAAACAAGTAACATTATTTAATCGTGAACATGTTTTCTCATCGTCATATAATTTCAAATGAAAATAAAGATATAACTTACGGTTTTTTGTTTCAACGGATTCATATTTATGGCAAGTGTTTTGTTTTTAATAAAGGATATGGTGTGACTGTTCTCATCATCCGCATCCACATCCACTTC
Organism: Rotaria sp. Silwood2; assembly: GCA_905329745.1. NCBI lineage: Eukaryota > Metazoa > Rotifera > Eurotatoria > Philodinida > Philodinidae > Rotaria > Rotaria sp. Silwood2. The sequence goes on along the minus strand of CAJNSZ010000069.1, from coordinate 91,441 downwards.
AACTCATCCACCTTCACGCACACCCACACCCTTTTGGCAATGAAAACTTGGAATTTCTTTTATACCAGTTTCGTAAAAAGTCCGAAGGTAGATATTTGACTTTGAGATACACATACATATTACTATTTTTTATTTAAATGTATTTTGCTCTAGCAACATTTTATGTGAAAATTGTTACTTGCAATGTTGTTTTCTTTCTTAATCTTTCCCATACTCCTATTCAAATCTCCTCAAATTCATCATTCACGACTGAATCTAATTCAGTTTAACACGTTCGAATTATCATATGGAAAAGTTTCTTCTAAAACTTAAAGCTCAGTTTATTTTAGCGATAATGATTTATCAAATGACTGCTTTTAATAATACAGTTTGTTCGGTTTAGTTATGAACGGCTTTAGATTCAAGCGAGCTTATACTGTTAATAGTCTCAAAGCTCTTCTCTATATAATGAGTATATTAGCAAAACGAAAGTGCATTAATTGCTGGACATAATTGATTTCGAAGTTATAATCAAAATCACAAAAGTTTGAATTTCGAAAAATATCACAGCTCGTAAAAAATCGAAAAAAAATTCTGAAAGTAGGAAATCGTTCGGGAAAATGAAAAAAATGGAATTTTTTCTGTCATTTCGGAGATCTGGCAACTCTTGGCGTAGAGGAAATGGAAGAAAGTCATATTCTTTTTTGAAATACTAAAAACTGAGAATGAAGAACAGAAACTCAGTTCGAATTTTTTACCGATTTTCTCAGGATATTCATACATATCAGTGGCAAGGATGTTTTTATTGAAACAGCGTACGTAAAATAGGACGCCAAATGTAGGCAATATTCCTTATATGAAATAAAACTTTAGGAGTACAATTTATTTTAAATTTTGAATAAAATAAATGTATTAAACAATATTTGAACATGACGTAAAGTCACAAGTCAAAAAACATAACTCTTCCACCCGATTCAGCTACAATTAAATAACGACGTTTTTCATCAATGACAGAAGCATAAGGAGTCCAGCTAGTTGAGGCCGATGTCGGAATTGTATAAATAGCTACTAGAGTACCATTCGATGAATAATGATTGATTTGGGGTGAAGGATATGTAATTGTGACTAATAGATCAGGATTAGAAGAGGCCGAAGACGGGAAAAGAGTAATAAAAGGATTAACAAGGTATGTCTGAGATTGTAATTTTATGATTGCAAGTTGCCTACCATCATTAGTCAACTGATAGATACATGCGCATTGAGTATCGGATATGTAAAGAACTCCATCATCTCTTACTTTCACATCATAAACATACTGTAATGGTGGTGTCGTCTTATAGCTTTGTATTATCGTTCCATTAATCAATAATTTAATCACACGACCATTACCACTATCGGCAACATACAAATTATCCTGTAAATCGACAGCTATACCATGAGGATTCCTCAGTGGTGGATTGACTGTGTAGATTCTACCTTGTTCAGTACCATTCGGTGCAAAAATATGAATGTAACCATATGGAACATCAGCATCTGTAACATATATTTGATCTTGTTTATTCAAAGCTAAACCAACTGGAAAACCAAAATGAGGTTTCGGATTAATAATTTGTGTAACATTAGCAGATGAGTTCGTAATCGTTAACTTTTTTAAAATATTGTAGGCTACATCATCAGTTAAACTATTAACATAAATATCTCCACTATTATGAAGTGCCACTAAACGAGGTGCAATTAATACTGGATCATTACTAGAATAAACTTGCAAAACTTTTGCTGTTATAACATCGAATAACACTAGTCGAGCATCCAGCGTGTCAGATAGAAGTAAATTACCATCAGTTGCAAATGTGAGACCTTGCGGACTGTATAGACTGTTAGTATATGTATGTATCAATGTACCATTTGACGTTAAAGCAACGATACAGTTAGTAGCCATGTCGGCAACATAGACATTTAGATTAACATCAACTACTACAGCTGTTGGCCTATATATATTACTGTTGATATAGGATTGTAACTGTTTGCCTGTTTGTGAATTGACGAGAAATACTCGGCCTGTTGATGCATCATTCCTGTCAGCAACATATAATCTTTCACCGGTTTTGTCCATAGTTAATGCTGTCGGTTGATTAAGTGGAGGTAAGAAATTTGAAGCATTGAATTTATTAACTTGTTGACCATTTTTATTTAAGACATAAACAGATGTATCTCTAATGTCTGTAGTTGCTGCGTAGATATCGCCATTGATAGGCGAAATAGTCAATGCTGCAGGAGCATAGAAGGGTAAAGAAATATTTTTAATTAGTTGTTCATCAGTTGTTCTATATTTATATATCGTTGCAAACGAATCATTCGCACCAATTGCAACATATAAATAGCCAGCTAAGTCTATCGTCAACTTCACTGGCGAATAAGAATTTGATTGCTTCATAGGTAAGTTAAGTGTTGATAAATAAATAGCTTCCGATGATAAGTGTAATATTCGATTAAACGACAAATCAGTAATGAATATATGTTGATTGATGGGTGATATAGCAACATCAGCAGGAATCCAATAGGAAAGTAGACGAGATGGATAATGTATAGTGATAGCTGCATCGATATAAACTAAAGGAAAGAGCAAAGCGAACAGAAAAAACACGGTAAGCATCATTAGAACCATTCTATCGAATGCAGGAGATGAATGTTAATGGATTTTAATATATAATGCCATTCATCACGAATAACTTTAGTTGAACATCAAAATTTAAATTATTAAATAAACAGTTTCCCACGAAAGCGAATTTAGATTCAATGCACGTCTAACTAAGTCATATCTAGCTAAAAAAAACGTCTATGCATTATTTCTACTTGGCACAATATAGAAATTATTATCGTAATTCTAAATACCGAAGTTTTGTCAGTTTAGTCTATTCTGCTGTTTCTATTGTGAATGGTTCTCTTTAATAGTCCTTACTTCAAACATGAAAGTTCAGTTTCACTTCATAAATCGTTCTCTGAAAGAATGTATAGAAACCACTGACGATCGCTTGTTTAGTGGTAAACGTAAAAGAATATTGATTGTGAAGAAATTTCTGTCCATCTGCTCAAAGTATAAATGCACAAATGATAAATATGAGACTCGTTGGAAGCAAAATAGCATCGATTTTTAAAGCTGGGAAATTTGACCAGATGTACCGCAATAATCCTCTTTTAACAGGCGTGAAATTGATATTGTTTTGTAGCGTACATATCGGAGCATCGTCATTCGACTTCAATATTGTTCAAAATTTTGTTCATCAATATCATCGGCACGGTCGACACGATCATTTTTAACATATTCTAGATTAATGTAAAGTCAAGAGTACTCATTATTGAGTGACGAATCAGATACATTGGCCTGAAAGCATGGGAACCCCACACTCAAGTAACACATGTTCGGCGATGATTAGTACTCGTACATGTTCTGAAATTTTTCATGAAGCTCGGAAATGTTCGAAACTTTTAGTACTATACTGCGAGATACGATACGAGAGTAGATCTTCTTCATCCAATGCCATTTCTGGCAATAAATTACATTCTCATCTTTATTGGACCGATAATCCCAAATTGTACTACAATGAACACAAAATGGCATTGGTTTCCTGGAGTAATGTTGTGAATTCAAATTCTTTGTGATGCCAATCTTCCACGAATCTTCAATATACTGACGAATAAATTCTCAGCCATCCTTCAAACAATTGCTGCAATCAATGTTTGATAGTATCATTTCCGTAACCATCCATGATTGATCAAAATTGTTTTTGCAATGAGAATGTAAATCTTTCAGGATGTTGACAGGTCGACAAGTAGACTCTTCAGTCGAACATTTGATCAGCTTTTCGATACAATTCTGAAATTTTATCCTTAATTCGATAAGTTGAAATACATTCTTGTGAATGATTGCACATATCAATGAAATTGTAAGAATAATTGTTCAACTTTCATGAGCTATTGTAGTAAAACTGATCATATTCAAGTTTTGCTTTCGTAATGTCAGTTGATGCTAGTGTGCAAATAAACACTTCGAAATTTAGAAAAGCACACTTTGACTAAAGCACTACAGTCACTCATACAGTAGGCATGCCTTTACATTTAGTGGTATCATTTAGTTTGTAGAAATCCGGAATCTGTCGAATCAAGTTTTGTGTGATTGCGTACTTATGATGAATATAAGAAACAACAAGTTCAAGAAGACCTTATATACACTACTGTTGTCCATTGCAAACGTCTTGTAAGTCAAGACACAACTGACCAAAATCTCATTCCAATGTTATACAACACAATATATCACCATGAAGCTGGATCTACGAACGACCTTTTTGATTTCATTATGACTCTATACAATGAATCATACTTTCAAACATATCACTCATCGACAGCAAATACTCACAACATTTTCTCAAAATGCTGCGGATGATTGTACTGACGCAAATAACATACAGTACTGGACAAAAATATAAGAACACTTTATTTTTGATTTTTTTCTACGATGCTAAATAGCTAGCTCAAATCCAAAGAGTGATTCTTAAAACCCAT
>CAJNSZ010000069.1:61746-79140 GCA_905329745.1 Rotaria sp. Silwood2 | reverse complement strand
TTTTTTGGTTTAAAATCTATTTGTAAATGGTTATGTTTTTTCTTGTCATCTAGCCATTTGTTTGTTGGTTATGTACAAAACAATATTTTCATGCATCAAAATTACGTATGCATATGAAAGAAAAACATAACCATTTAGAAATAGATTTTAAACCAAAAAAAAATGTATTAGAAGAAGGTATTGAATATGAAATAACAATTGTTAATCAACAAATAAAAGAAATTTTATCTGATGAACAAACAACAAAAATTTTTTATGAACCAATAATTAATTCAGATGATAATGAAACACATATAATCGATGAAAATATTGGAAATTATCAATTATTAAATGAATTAAATGTTAATGATATTGAAACATTTGTTAAATCAAATCCATTTGTTTTATCAGATACTGATTTAAGAACTTGTAGTCAGCCACATCATCAAAATCATTTTGATGATTTTAAATTAATCGACTTTCCGGTTATGTAGAAAAAACAAAACAATAGAAATAAAAAAAAGTTTTGTTTTGTACGATTTATAGTTTATGTTCAATTGAACGAATCAATCAATTTGTTTTTCTTTTTCATCTTCGAAGTGATAATCTGCGTCTAAGCTCATATTTTGCTAATTGGCAAGATTCAGTCTAGACAAAAAAACTCTTAAAAAAGATTCGTATCATCGAATCTTTCTTCTTGAGTTATGTTTATTCAATTGAACTTTCAGTCTATAAAGAAAGTAAGGTTCATGAGATTTATTATTGAGTGAAGTTTCTCACGAAAATTCCTTGTTGCCGTTGTTTTCATAATATCCTATTAAAGGCTAAAAATTTAGTAAAATGAACATAAGTTGAGAAGAAAAGTCTGATGGCACGATCTCTTTTAGGATCTTTTATCTATACTATGGGTCCTACGGAGTTGTCATGGCTGACGAGAGAACCTTCTCAGATGTTAGTTTCTGATTTCCATGTTTTTTTTCTCCAACGATATTACATAGCGTTCTAATAAATACCCTAAAAGTATTTGACTTCCTATTGAGATTTGACTAAGGCATTGAATTATTAACATACTTATTTTCTAGAGACCCTCTAGTTTTCGAAAAGCTGATATTTTCGAATTTTGATCTGAATCTTTGTGCTTATACATATAGACCGTTTTTTCATGGATAGTCTATTTTTTGGAAAGATTCATATTTCAAAGAGACTTTGTTTAAAACGTGTGAATTTCTTTATGGACTCTAGTCTAGTTGAATTCTCTGTATGGGCAAAGTTTTAGATCGAAATTCGAAAATACGAGCATTTCAAAGACTTGGAGTTTCTAGAAAATAGACATACTTAAAATTTGGCAGCTGAGTCAAAATTCAATATAAATACAAATCCCTTTAGAGGTTTTATTAGAATACGATGTAGTGTTCATAGGGAAAAAATCATTGGAATCAAAAAAGAACATCTCGGGAAATTCCTTCGTCAGCGGCTGTGTTGTTCGACACGTATCCACAAGATACTATGTTGAATCCTCAGTATCACCAACCAAGGGATAACCTTGGAATAATCACTAGCAGCTATTTATCTCAGATTATCCGTCTAATAGCATGCTGACTATTTTGTGATATACACCTGCTCTCGAGAGCTCAAACATAAGAGTACAAGAACTCTGCATCAGACTAGCCTTTTGCTCAAAGCTACAGCTAGTAATAATTATAGAGAAGATATAAGGCGTATTGAATCTATCACTAGGTAGTACTTCATACCGAACAACAGAGATATTCTTCTTCCTTCATGATTCGTATTTATGAGCAAAATAAAAGCTCGAACGGAGATTATTAGTTACAAGAGTTTCTTCATTAGACTTTCAGTTCATTAAATGACATTTTGTATTACTGACAATCGACTGAACGAATTGAATAGTGTAATTCTATTTAGTCATATTTTAGAAAAAATGACATAAAAGAAAATGTTAGTAGATTGAAAGTTTTTCTTCGAAGATTTAGTCTTATATAAACGTCTGAAAGAAATTAAAAAACTATCTTTCTGATGCTGATGCTTTCCGGAAGCTTTTTTCTCAGTAGAATAACAGATCGTGTTTTTTTTTTAAATTCAATTTCATCAGTTAAAAGTGATTGTTTTCAGGCCTATTGAACTATGTGGCAAAAAAAAACAACAGTCTGCAATTTCGATTTTAGTTTTGAACAAATAATTTTATTCTCTCCACACACAACATATGACTGATTTTTCAATTCTCATTAATTAAATCAATTGATCTAGTAAATATGACTTGTATAAAACTTTTTCTAGATATGTCTGAATTGACAATTAGTTCTACTAATTGGCTCGCTATATCATTACGAAATGATACTGCTATTGTATTAAATTTAAATGATATACAACAATGGCAATATCTTAAACCTGTAATAAATGATAATCAATCAAAAGAAACTAATCCTACAACAATTAATAATAAACTACAACAACAAGAAAAAACTGAAGATGATGATGATAATATTAATGAATTAAATCGTAATCTAATTAGATTTACACCTGATGGACAAAAATTACTTGTTAATGGACAAAATAAACAAATATATGTTTATATATCATCAAATAATGATAGTAACAAAATATATTGGCAATTACAACGAATAATAACAATAAAAAAACGTGCTTCAGCATTAGATTTAACTAATGAATTTCTCCTTATTGCTGATAAAAGTGGTGATGTTTATAAAACTGATTTATTAATTGATCAAAATGTTGTTCTTACATCAGACGATTGTATTATGGGACATTTATCAATGTTACTTGATATTGCTTTTATTTCGATGAATAACGATCAACAATTTATATTAACAACTGATCGAGATGAAAAAATTCGTTTAAGTCATTATCCAAATGCTTATAATATTCAAGGTTATTGTCTTGGTCATACAGAATTTGTTTTACATGTTAAATTAATTGATCAAAATCATATTCTTTCAGCATCAGGCGATGGTTAGATATTATCTTTTTTTTTTAAATTAAGACAAGATTATTGAGTATACAAGGTACTCAATATAAAATTTTCTTTTAATCCATCAACGTCTGAAACCATTAAATCCAAACTTTAAACTTCCTTTTGAAAAGTTAGTCAATACCGATTTTTTATCACTCGCATAAATTAAAAACTAAAAATAAAGAGCTATTTCAATATATTATAATATCGACTAACTTAAGTTTTATAAGATCAACATAAATAACAAATGTTTTTTTCTTATGAGTCTAATATATACACTTTATAACAATCTATCTCCTGCCGAGATTCAAAATCAGAGAGAGGTTCAAGCTGAGTTTGATACATATTATGCAACGTTTTATTCCCTAGAAAATAGTACCTTCGGGGTGAAACGAAGTTCGCATCTCTCTCCTATATAATGATTTTTCAAAACGAAAACAAAACAATTGTTAGAAGCTTTCATTGCCACGACACGATTGCAAAGTAAAATCATGTGACATTCGGAATCTGCGTTGAAAACTACCTTGAATCAAACATATTTTAGAGACATTTTTTGTTCTGTGAAAAAAATCACCTGTGATCCTTCACCGGTTGATTTTCACAGGAAATAAATTTCTTTGGAATGTATTTAATTCAATGCAGTTTTTGACGATAGTCCTCAATGTCATATTGGTTTTGCTTTACAGCCACATCATGGTAATGAAAGGCACCTAAATTTGTGTTTTTTTTTTCCATTGAAAAATTACTATATAGAAGAGATGACATGTGAACTTCGTTTCACCTCGAACGTACCATTTCGTAGAGGATAAACAGGTGCATAACGTATATCAAAAGTTGATTTTATAAAACTTGATTCAGTCAATATTATATCATATTGAAGTAGCCGATTATTTTTCAATTTTAATTATGAGAGTATTAAAAAATCTGTATTGATTAACTTTTCAAAGAGAAGCTAAGAGTTTGGGTTTCATGGTTTCAAGCATTGATGCATTAAAAAAAAATTTATCAAGTACCTCGTATAGTTCATAGTCTCATGATTCTACTCTTCAATTCTCGTCTTTATTGTCATTTTATTTTAGGTACACTTCGTTTTTGGCATTTACCCGATTGTATACAACTTGATTTATTCGAAACAAAAACATTTATATCATCTACTAAACATTTATTCTATGGTTTATCATCGGATTCTGAAAACAATGAATTACCATTAGATTCGTCATCAATTAATTATTCAATATGGAAAATAGATGTTGCTTCATGTCGTTTAATAAATTCCAATATAACAAATGTTTTTATTGCCTTATCAATGTATGCATATCGAGCACATTCAATATATTTAACAACTTTAGCAAATCTTGAAAAATCAACAAATGAACAATGTCAATTAACATTTCATTCAAAATATGGTACAATTATAGATTATTGTTTTTCATCAAAAGAATCTATCTCAACATCCCAATGTGATTTATATATATTATTTGATAGTAATATTTTACTTAAAATAAATATTATTTCATTATTTTCATATGATAAAAATGAAATATTAGAAAATGATACAACAATAAGTACAATAATAAATACAAAAGAATTTAATTTCATGAATAATATAACTTCAAATGAAATAATATTTAAACAATTATTTAAAATGCGTGGTAAACCTGGTGATAGTTCATATTATAAACGTAAAAATGAACGTATTGAACAACAAGAAGAAAAACGAAGAAAAAAACAAGTATCAAAACAATTTCAAGAAAAAGTAGCAATTAATGAAAATGTTTAAAGTCAAAATCAACATGCTATGCTAATAAAGGAACTAGCCCAAATTATAACCTCTGTTTGAACTCATTTTAGACCTACAAGCAGGTTGCAGTTAGATTAGAAAAAAGCATAAAATAGCTCATCCCTCGACAGCCGAGTTATGGTTGTTTTACTTAATTTTCGACTCATTTTTAAGTATTCAATGAAAACTCAATGATTTTCCTCTTTTTTTTTTGACGCAAAACTCGATTTTGAGCTGGGCAATTCGATAGTAATCATACAGAAATTCTTTTCTTTTACTTAGTGTAATGCAAAACATAAGTTTTCTCAATCCTAACTGCTTACGACCTCTTTCTAACTTTGTCGGATTGGATTGTATTTTCTACCCCAATGCCTTCGAAGTATATTCCAGAAGTATAGTCAGCCGTTTTCTTTTTCAACTTTCCTATCTGGAACAATATAGTTCTGAGAGTCAACACTTCGATTTTGCCTACGAACTTTTTATGTATTTCTCTCATTAAGAAGTATCTTCAGAAAAACTCTCAGCTGAATTGACTTAAGTTTGATAAGACCAAGATACTCTATCTATGATAAAAATTTCAATCTGATCAGTTGTTCATGCTTCGAGAATCTCAAATGATCAAAAAAGACGGAAGTACTCTTAAGTAAAAGAATGTCGAGGTGAAATTTTTGCTCATAGATAACTCTAATTATCCTTCGAATATCCTAAAGTTCAGTTGAAAAGAATACTCCTTTGTCAAGATATTGAATTTCCAAAAAAACTACTCGTTTGCAAAAGACATGTCACTGAAATCGAGTTTACTTGAAAATTCAATATCTCAAGTTTTGACTGAAATTTTCACGATATTCTAAAGGTCATTAAACTTATTTATGAGCTAAACTTTAGTAAAACAGCCACAAATAAGTTGCAAAAGCCTTTGCAGCTGAATCCTTATTAGATTATTTTTTTTCTTCTAGTCTTGCCGACACTTCCTTCTTGGTCAAATATGAGTTCAAATAACGGGTTATAATTAAGGTCATGTCCGCGTGACTAGATATTACTGTATTCGTTCGATATAATGTATGTAGAACGTATATAGGTGTTTTTTGAGTGTATTTCTCTTTTTCGTTCTACACGCATCAATATGAAGAAAATACTACTTGTTTTTACCACTTGTTGTTTTTCATTGTTACCTATAAAAACAAAATAAAACATTCTGAAGTTTTTTTGTGATAATTTTTTTCAGATAATGACTTCATCATTGGTTAATAACGCATATCGGCGTGTTCCTTCTTATGTAATTTTATTTCATCGATTAATAATTCATCGAAATACAGCAACAGCTCCATTAGCATCATCTCCGGTGACACCTGAATCATTAAAAAGTCAACAAAAATCACAATCAAAAGAGAATAAAGAATTTGAAAAATCTAAAACAGTTCGTCTTACAACAATATCATCATCGAAAGATCAAGTTATTCAAACTGATGAACAAGCAAGAACATCTAATTCATTTGTTATGAATTTATTTCGTGGTCAATTTTATCCTCATGAAGTATTTCCATATCCTAATGTACTTAATGAAGAACAAAAAGATAATATTAAAATGCTCATTGATCCTATATGGAAATTTTTCGAAGAAAAAAATGATCCAGTAAAAAATGATCAACTTGAAAAAGTATTTATTTCATAAACTCTTTGTTAATTAAAAAGGGCAAAAAAGAATTTTTTTGTTATTCTTATTTTCTTGCAATAGATTCCAGACGAAGTAATGAAAGGTTTAAAAGAACAAGGAGCATTTGGTATTCAAGTTCCTGTTGAATATGGTGGTCTTGGTTTAACAAATACTCAAGCAGCACGTCTTTTTGAAATTGTCAGTGCTCATGATCTTAGTATTTCAATTTGTACTGGTGCACATCAATCAATTGGTTTTAAAGGTATACTTTTATTTGGTACTGATGCTCAAAAACGAAAATATCTACCAAAATTAGCCGCTGGAGAACATATTTCAGCATTTGCACTTACAGAACCAACAGGTAAGAAATTGTAATCAAAATTTAATATTTTATTTTCATTTTCTTCGAAGTATTCGAAATAAAGTTTAAGCAATATTTGTTCTGGTTCACATTTGTATGCATTATTTTCCATTTGTCAATATAAATTTTTGTCAACATAATCTAAATTAATCGATTAACAAACGTACGAGATGACCTCTATCCTATGTTGTATGGACTATTGGAATATCGTTCCTGCTCCTTCTAAGACAGTTGACACATATTCATTGTTCATTTTCTTGTTAGTGCATATCAACATTTTTTACTAGAGTCTATGGTAGATATCTCTCAGTTCCAGTTAACATGGTACTTACGAGGGAGCCTTTTTAACTTGAAAACCGCTTTTGAGTTCGGATCCTATGCATAAGGCAGGCGCCAATGAGTTATTAAAAACCTTAAAAGAACAAAAGATAAGCTATATTTTGACCTAATATTTTGGCCCATAGATAGATCTACTTGTAATTAGAGTGTCCCGAAAATTTCAGCTCAAACGAACGTTCTCTTCGCGAGATATTGAATTTCCAAAAACCATGAGATTCTCGAACCTTTTGCGGAATATGAGTGATTTTTAGGAATCCAATATCTTGTGAAGAAAACGGGTATAACTCTGTAGTGAAGGTCTAAGATCACTTTGTGTTTTAGAGTTTTTAGTATCTCACTGAGATCTACCTTATGTACAGAGCCCGAACTCAAAAACAATTTTCTAATTAGAACAGCTTCCTCGCTAGACAGATCGGTATGCAATGGAGCTCGGACGTCGAAGATGCATTGAGCATTTGCATAGAACCTTATGTATTCTTTGTTCAAATAACCTTTAAGATATATTTCTTGAATACATTCATAAAACGACTTACATGAATCACTTATAATTAAAATTCAATTTATTTCAGCTGGTAGTGATGCTGCATCAATAAAAGCAAAAGCTGAACTATCATCCGATGGTCAATATTATATTTTAAATGGTACAAAAATCTGGATATCGAATGGTGGTATTGCTGATATATTTACTGTATTTGCACAAGTACCAACAATAGATGATAAAACAGGTCAAAAACAAAATAAAATGACAGCATTTATTGTCGAAAGAAAATTTGGTGGTCTTACACATGGACGACCAGAAAAAAAGATGGGTATTAATGCATCAAATACAGCTCAAATTTTTTTTGAAGATTGTAAAGTTCCTATTGAGAATGTACTTGGTGGTGTTGGAAATGGTTTCAAAGTAAGAAAAAGAAATGTTAATAAACAAAAAATGATTTATTTCATTTAATGGTTTAAAGGTTGCTGTAAATATTTTAAATAATGGAAGATTTGGTATGGTTGCTGGTTTATCAGGAACAATGAAAATGGCTATTCGAAAATCGATTGTAAGTTTTTATTAAGGATATCTTCTCTTTTGATTGCTGTTCAGAACTTTTCAAAAAACCTAATCTTATAGAGCCTCTAATGCAAAAAATCATGTTCTAAATCTTATTCAGTGAATGATCTATACTAAACCAGTTATTTCATTGTCTCGAAAAAAAAATACATCCTATTCTTTCACGTTTTTCTTAAAACCAACTTTTGAAGAGAAAAATCGAAAGTTCCATCCTGACAATCCAAACAATTTTTTTAGACAACTTCCATCAAATCAGGATATAGGTTTTTTTTTGATTTGAAAAAATATTGTATCCTTGAACTTCGAAAAATACTCAAAAATCAAATTTCTCACAGAGTGCTCTCAGTATTTTACTCTCATTTTTAATAGCTCGATACTTTTTGAAGACAACCTACAACCTAATTTGGTTTTAGTTGTTACATAAAAATGAAAAAAATTTCCGAGCAATGTTGGACAGAAAATTTCAACCCATTTTTAGTTCATGCATTTCCTATATCCCATAGAAGGAAGCAGAAATCAAAATTATTTCGTTTTACTTTTATGCTTACACATCTTCTATAGCTGTAAGAATATTTTAGTTCCTTTTAGATATAGGTGCAAGAACACGCACATTCAACCGAAGCTCAAAATGACTAAAGGTTGAACAATATGAAAGTCATAGTAATTTTAAAAGCATAAAAGTTAAATTGGATAGATTTAATTTTTTGTGAACTGCTCATACTTATCGAGATACTTTTTACCGCAAAAACTTAAAAATTTCTCATGAAGTCGTTCTTGAGAAACTTCGGAAATCGAGATGTGTTCTTAAGAAAAATCGATAATATGTAGAAAATACTTCATAGAATTTTGCTAAAAATCGTCGTCAATTTGGGCGTACTATTGATACATATGGTAATATTCAAGAAAAACTAGTTCGAATGGAAATGCGACAATATGTTACTGAAAGTATAGCTTATCTATTGGCACAAAATATGGATCGTGGAATATCAGAATATCAATGTAAGAATTGTTTTATTTATTTATTTATTTGTTTGTTTGTTTGTTTAAGTTTTTTATTTAATTTTATATTTATCGAATTAGAATTTTAGGTGAAGCAGCTATTGGAAAAATATTTGCATCTGAATCAGCATGGTATGTACTTGATGAAGCAATACAAATTCATGGTGGAATGGGTTTTATGAGAAGCACTGGTCTTGAACGTGTTTTACGTGATTTACGTATCTTTCGTATATTCGAAGGTGCTAATGATATTCTTCGTCTATTTGTTGGTTTTACTGGTTTACAATATGTTGGTTCACATTTACGTGAATTACAAAATGCTGTTAAAAGTTTTAATTTAAATGCTATTGTTGGTGAAGGTTCAAAACGTATACGTCGAAATATAGGTATGTCAACAGGTCCAAATATAAATGAATATATACATTCATCACTTCAACCATCTGGTTTACTTTTATCAAAATCAATTGATCGTTTTGGTCCAGCAATAGAACAAGTTCTTATGAAATATGGTAAAGCAATACGTGAAGAACAATTTATTGTTCATCGTATTGGTGATATTACAATTGATTTATTCACAATGGCAGCTTGTTTATCACGTTGCACAAATTCATTTAAAAATCAAGTACCTACAGCTGTACATGAATCAAATTTGGTTAGAATATGGTGTGAAGAAGCATATGATCGAATTAATAATAATATTAATCTTATTCAAAGTCCTGAGTTTATTGAAAGAACAAAATTAATGACGCAATTAGCTCGAGAAATAGTTGATAAAGAATCAACTGTACCTGTTCATCCATTAGGTTTTTAAACGGTATCAATGACATGTGTTTTTGTTGGATGTTTTTTCCTATTTAGGTTAAACATAACGTGAAAATGAAATAGAAGTTTATTTTACTACTCATTTGATCAGATTTTCATACGGATTATTGTATACTGTTCATGTAGTAAATAAAGGAAAGAATATAATAAAAAATTCGAACGTATAAATCAATATAATAAGCAATAAAATCAATTACACGGTATGCAGAGAAAGGTTATTTTAAATAACAAAATCAATTCGATGAAAAATATTATTAAGACTACCAATAATAAGAATGTAAATAGGTTAATAGAGATCGATATGATATGAAAGTGTCAAGTTCAGCTGAGAAGAATTTTTGTTGTTCATAATTTAATAAAATCAATAATTTATGTCATTCTATTCTCAATGATTGAAGAGACTAATTTACTCAAACGCTGTGTATCGTAGACGTTCGATTAAAATGTTTCGTAAGAAAGAGTTGGTTTATAAATATATTCAGAAAACATATATCAATCATTCAATTTATTCTCGATTGAATATCTATTTTATTCTTTTTTATAATATCAATGAGGTCAAGAGTTTCGTTGATAGAAAACAAAATGAATTTTCTAGAGTTTAATTTAACGACAAACGATATGATAAGAAAATACAATTGATATTTTGTATAAATATCGTTTTGGTACACGTTATTTGTTGAGAAAAATTAACTATATATATGTCGTAGACAAAAATAAACTTACGAAAGAAGTTCCCCTACTGATAAATTGCTTTTGAGTAGAGACTACATGCATTAGGTAGACTCAAATGAGTTATGAGTACTCTGGAGAGAGCGCATGTCCTTAGCTTATTGCTGCGGAGATATTACAATTTTATGACATTTTTTAAATGAATGTCATGATCCAGAAAAATTGATTTTCGAATTTTGATTTAAAGTTTTGCATAGAGATAATCTGTAACGAGAGTAGTGTCAGATCTTTTGATTTGCTTCTATTCTGAACTACGAGCATCAAATCTGCTGGTTTATCTAAGAGATGTAAAAAAACACGTTATTAACATAGTTGTATCTTAGGATAAGAGAAGTAGCAAGATATGAAACCTTCACAAAAGCTATTGTCATTGAGATCTATATCTATGCAACACCTCAAGTCGAAATTCGAAAATCATTTTTTTCTGGACTACGGCATTGATTTTAAAAAAGATTCCGTAAAACTAAAATATCTCTGGAGTACTTCCCTTGTTAAGTAGATTTCGTTTTTCATTAGACACGAAACTACGAAATGATTTTCTTTTTATTTAAAAACAAATTCTAGTTTTCATTTCTATTAAGAGAACGTAACACATATTTATTAGTTTTAAGCAGACAATGTATTCATTTTCATTCATTCATATTCACATGTATATGCGAATGAGTTCTTCAACTTCGACATCAGAAAATGAGGCTTGAAAGTATTTTTATAAACAAATAAATCAACATATTAACTTTTTGAGCATCAAATTTTGCGAGAAGGCATTTATTTTTCTATTAATATGGAATACATAAACTAAAAAGTAATTGATTGTTTTCATTTGGAACAGAATTCAGCAAAACTTAACATAATACATCTATAGTTTGTATATCATCTATGAGTCAGGGAAAGTTTTAAGACAAATAAACATAAGCTTTAAGATCATTTCTAGTCTTTTTTTTTTGATTGAAGCTTGATAAGACAAGCTAAAATTCAATCAAAGTTAAATATCATTTAATATGAATATATGAGATCAGTTCTTTATTCTTATTTTTTTCTGTTTTAAAATTTTTTTAATATTTCTGTTTATTTTTTCAACTTTGTTTGACATATATGCATATTAATATTCTACAGACATTGCTCTTTCTCCGTTGTTCAATTAAGAGTGTTTCAAATTTAATACAGAGTTTCATGCTGAAACGAAGAAAAATGAGTAGAAAACATTAAAACTCTATGTTGTCAAATTTTTTTGACTGGCAAATACAGTGGCTCCATTCTTTTTCGCAATTATCACCTATGAAAGTTAATCGAGTCTAGATGTTTTTTTGTTTGATGTTATTTGGTTGTTGGATTGACAGTTTTCTTTTAATGAATGCATTCTTCATCAAAACTATCTATTGTAGAATCTTTATTTTGTATTTATTCGTTTGTTCTATTTTGTATGAAAGCATATATCAATATTTCATTGTAAACGAGCATATATGTTTTGTTGCTACAAAAATGAAAATAACTTTAAACCTTGTAATCTAGAAAACTATACGAATCAATCATTAAGAATGAGGAAGCTTCAATTGAGAGACAAAATATGTTTTATTTTTGATGCAAAATTCTCTATGATAATAAATATATGCTTGTTGCAACTTGTCTTTTTTTGTTTCTTATACCAAGACTCATTGTATAACATGTTTCTAGTAGTTTCACTAGATCATTGTAAATAATCGATTGCAATCAAAGGTAAGAGTTCAAGATCAAGGACAGAATTCTTCGAGTGTGTAAGTGTATTAAGTACAGATTCAATACCTGATTAAATAGTTTTACCATTTTTCATCTGCGTATATTCTTTGTCATTATAATTGTTATTTTAAATAAAAAACTACTCAGTGAAATTGAAAAAAGTCATTACTTATTTGATTGCATCTGTAAGAGTTTCCTATTGAAAATACACACAATATCTAACAAATAAAACTACGTAGAACATTCATAATGAATTAGATCTTAACTTTACTACTACTATTTATAACTATATTTGTTATTCATGGATCTCATTTTCAAGATAGAACTATCAGTTACAAAATCATAGGTACTAATGGATCACAATTAATTGTTCGCATTACACAAAACATATACTTATATCTATCCGACAATCTATTGTAACAATACTTATATTTCTAATCAACAAAATTTGATACTTGCTCCTTTTGGAAATGCAACAGCAACGCTTATTTGCATTGCTAATTGTTCAACAAGTGATGGTTACACACCCATACATATTGCATCAAAATGTACTGATCATACAACTGGAATGTCAATTACTGTTGGACAACGAACTGATGATATTTCACTTAATAATGGATCATATTTTAGTATTGCTAATAAAGGAAGAGCTTTTTGTACTCTTAGTTTGTCGAGTGGTAGTGGATCAAATTAAAACTGGAGTATATCAACTTTGATCGATTTACGTATGCGATTCGATGGTAGATACAATAGCCCACCGTTGACTACTATGATCTCTCCTATTGATATTCCTGTTGATTTTCAACAGACAATTTCAATACCAACAATCGATACTGATAATAATGAAGTTCGATGTCGTTTTGCTAGCGGTGCTAATGAATGTAATTAGTAATGTATGTCCACCAAAATCACTATCAAATGGTACAACTATGTCGAATAATTGTACACTTATTATCATTGGTGCTCAAGTGGGAGATTGATATGCTGTTACTATTCATATATTTTACATAAAATGTATTATTTAATTTTCTTTTTCAAAATCAGAAATTCACCATTTGATCATATTTAGTAGATTAAAAATTATGCAGTAGTCTGAGTTTGTATATCAAGGAAAGGGAATAAAGATGTAAATTTTTCTTTTGCTTCTGTATTAAAAAACATACAAACGAATTTTATTCTTTTTAAACAAATGATTTTCAAGATCCATATTAAATAAATGAATTCTGCCTGTTGAAAGATATTATCAACATCATACTTTTCACATAATTCTATTTGGAATATATTAGGCTGCAAATTTTGAAAATTCGACAACTACAACACTTCATAGCTCAGCTCCTGTTCGATTTCTTATCGATGTCTATGCTCAGTCTAATTGTACTCAACGGTCGTATTTGTATGGTCCAACCCTTGGGGGTACATGTACTGGAGTACAAGTTGAAGTACCATACACGCTGGAGTTGGTCGCAGACAACTACTGTTCTACTTATGGCGTTAAGATGATACATATAGCTACTTAATCATTTCCGATTGTTATAAACACGCCAATTGTTCAAAATGCGAGTACTTTATGGTTAGTAACTCTTACATGAACACCAACAGCAAATGAAGTTGGTTCACAAATATTTTTTTCATTTGATATTGATAGGTAAATAATATATTTTTATTGAAAAATTCATTTCACATATCATTTGTTTGTTTTAATAGTTATCATCAACAACAGAATCTTCAACGTAAGATTTTTTTATCCTTTTTCCAGAAATAAAGACCAACATTCAAAACCATCACTCATTCCACAAAAAAAGAGCTGCGGTTTTCTCTACTTTAAATTGAAGACCCAGACGCATATATAAGTGCTGAAATTTAAGTGACCAGCACTGAACCATACAGAGTAGTTCTTGGTGGATACTTGAAAAACGGCATTGTGGATCCATTTTTACAAAATAACCTTGATGGTTAATTGGATTAATTATTAAAAGAAAATTCTTCTCTTTTGATCTACGTAAGGCGGACATTGCTAGCTTCTTCAATTCAAGGGTTATCCGGGTTTTTTTTGAGACCTTAGGTTTCAATCAATTGATCTGTGACCATCGAAAAAAGCATGTACACAGAGATAATTCACCATTATGAGTTGAATGGCGATATTTGTTTTTGAATTCTCAAAATGATCTGACATTGTTATTTCTGTAATTTTCAAAGTTTCACAATCTGTCACTATATAGCATAATAAGGCTACACGTCACAAATATTGAGATAAGAGTCAGATCATTTCGAGTCGAAAAACAAATGTCTGTATTCGATTCAGCATAGTGACTTACTCCTGTCTAGGCGCTTTTCCCGATGGTTCCAGGCCGATTAGCTGAAATCGTAAGTCTCAAGAAAACTCTTATAACTCTTAAATGATATCAGCTAGCATTGTCCACCTTGTGTAGATTGAAGGAGAAGAATTTTTCCTATCAATTAATCGAATGAACAATCAAGGTTTCAATTTCAGCACTTATATATGCATCTGGGTCCTTCCATTATAATAGCAAAAAAAACCACAACTCTCTATATTGTTCCTATATAAAGTTATTCACAAAATACTGTTTTCGTTTACTGCGAAAAAGAGTTTGTCTTTGTTCAAATATCTAATTTCTTTTGTGCAAATATCAAGCTAATGTCAATATGTTGTTCTAGAAGTACAATCACAGTTGAAAATACAACTATTCGTAAGTCCATCAATTTTCGTTATTCATCTTTTATTTCAACTTGTATTATATGTTTTACTTTCCAGAAAACAATACATCATTCGATATGACTGTCGTTATCGTACCAGTAACAGTCATTCCAATTTGTTGTTGCTGTTGTTTATTTTATGTAATTAAGTTAGTAAAAATATCGAAAATAAATCAATAAGTTCACTGATAAGATCTAAACCCTGTCGTGCAATTCACACTGAACGAGACAGAAAATCTGTGATTACGTACATGATAGAAGGAGCTTGTTTTAATAAATCTTCATTCATAAGTGGAAAAAAATATGAAATCAACGAAAACGATAATCACAATAGTGGTCCATTGACCGATACATCCTATATAACTTTCGTCGACAAAAGTATGTGTACAGAGTCTCTATCAGTTACTTCTTTCTTAACAATAAACAATGATCATAATTTATCTCCGGCCTTCAAGAATAGAAATATACCAGTCACACTCGATACAACATTTGACAATATTGATGGACATAAAATGATGCGCTATCATCAACCTATTCCATTGTTGTTATCAGTTTCTAATAATGTACAATCATTATCGAATCGAATACAAGATACAAGTGATAATAGTCAAAAAACAATAAACTACGATCGTTATTCAGTACAGTAACACTCAACTCAAATGGATACATCAAATGTATCACTTCTTATCAGCAGTGATATTAATAGAAATAATATTCAACAAAAGAACGATCCATTTCAATTTACACCATCGTCATCACAATCAGCATTCCTATCGAGTCGTTATTTTCCATCGAACAATCAATTATCAGCATCTAATGTTTAACAAGATAGCACAGTATAGACAAAATATTCCCGATGAGTTCCTCGTCTCTCACAAGCCAAACAAATTCATACTCAGTCATTTATCCGTAATCGTTGAATGAATAAAGAACAGCCACAGGATAATACATTCGCATCCAGTAGATCTACTATTAAGACAATACCACGTTATGTCTTCTTTTATGAATAACAATTTCTTATACACTGTTGATTTTTTCATATTTAAACATGCTGTCTTATTGGATTTTGAAAATAAAACACATAACTAGAATTTGATATTACATTTTTTAAAAAATTCATCATATTCAACCTATGAAAAATGAACAGTTTTGTATTACATTCTGACATAATTTGTAATGTAAATGTAGTTATCAAAATCTTCACCCATGGTTCTCCTCTCAGAAACATCGTAACGAGGTCATTCTTCTTCTGATTATGATGCCAAAAAAGCTCTGGCAACTTCTGTTCTCTTCAAACGTATCTTTTGTATCCTGCCTATGGTTTTTTTGTTTACTTATAACAGATTACCCTTGAAATTAAATATTAGTAGAAAATAGAAGTGTTTTTATCACTCTTTCAGATAATATATGATAAATGATGTTTTAATCCGCTTTACGATATGAGCTTTACAAGTTTTTCATTAATTTTATAAAATAGGTCATTTGACTAACGAAATAGTTTCCAGGTGCTCAAGAGACGCTTCATGAGAATACCAAGGATTGGCTCAGTATACG
Source organism: Rotaria sp. Silwood2 (assembly GCA_905329745.1). Lineage (NCBI taxonomy): Eukaryota > Metazoa > Rotifera > Eurotatoria > Philodinida > Philodinidae > Rotaria > Rotaria sp. Silwood2. The sequence continues at coordinate 62,449 of CAJNSZ010000069.1, read as the reverse complement.
AGGTTGAGGGGGAATCGGTGGATTTCGAAGATTTCGAATCCTTGAGAATCCAAAAGAAATCCTCGGAATATTGCAAATAGGATAGAAATCCAAAGAATACAATATTAGCACTTTACAGATACAATAACAATATGAATTTGCCTCAAGCAAAACAAATATACTTGCATTTTCTAAGTGCTTTAACACTCAGTTCGTTGAAGATAACATGCTGCGATATGTTAATCATTTGCAAAATACATCCTGTTAGAAGATTTAGAATCATTGTAGCAGCATGTATAAGGAAGATCGCACACCGCAGATGATCTCGTTGTATGCTTACTGATTTGCTTAAGCTATTAATCTCAATAAGGAAATGAAAAACGAAGATTTATATGATAAAAAGCTGAGAAAGGAATAGTTTATACAATGTTAAATATCAAACTACAGGTCATTCCATTTATTTTGAAACGATTTGCATGTTGTTTTTCTTGGCTGATAACTGAGAAAGATCTGATGATTCTCATATCACTTGATACTCATAATACGCAACATGTTGTTATGATGTTTATATTTTGCATAAGCGAATGTCTCGTAATAAAATATCTGATAATATGAAAGGTATCGTCAAACGTCTTTTGAGGAAAAAGTATTCATTTTCTGTGATCCATCAAGAATTGTCGGAAATGAGTTTAAATGTATCAGAGAGTACCATCGGTCGTATTGC
>CAJNSZ010000069.1:0-61736 GCA_905329745.1 Rotaria sp. Silwood2 | reverse complement strand
TATAAAGTGAATATCCATTCGAAAAAATAAAACTTCTTCATCATCTTTGTCCTTGATTAAAACATCTCAATATCGATCTATGTTGAAAAGATTTTGAATTGATCTTTGAATTATTACTATCAAAAATAGAGAGTAATCCTCGTCATTGATATTCATTATATTTAAATAATCAATCTTAAATAATGATTAAAAAATTGATCAATTTAATTGAATTGGATAACTGACTTGATAATTATTCAATAGAACTAATTCATGGTAAATTATATTTATGAGAATTATATAAAGTTTTATTATAATTGTTAGTTAATATTATAAATATGAGTAGAATAGGATTAAAATTTCAAAAAAAGTCAAATTAAACGTTTATATTGTTTAGATAAATAATCAACGTAGAAAATTAATTGGCTTAGAAAACATTGACGGAAGTTGAACTTGAGATAGAAATGGTATTTTAGATTGATCCTGTTCTTGAGCGGCAGACGAATCATGACGTGCAGCTGTTGCCTCTCCACCAGAATTCGATGAAGCCGCTGCATTGCCTTTCCTTGAAGTTCCGAGAAGAGGAGTAGCTGGATCCACTTCTTTCAGCTGAATAATAAAAAGATCATTGCCCGAATCAAGACATGAGACAACTTGAAATTTTCGAGCAGCAATAAGCAATACTTCATCTTCTGTTGGAAAAAATGAATGTTGTCGAATTTCTTTTCCAGAACTACAATCAATATTAAATAAAGTTCTTGTCCCTGTTTTTCCCAAAAACTGTTCTGATTGAAGGACATGAATTGATCTTGTGCATGATGAAAATGCCGGCCAAGCAAATATTTTTCCTTGGGGATATTGAGCCCTTAAATCCCGTTTTACACCGCGATAAATCGTTTTAGATATTGTCGGTAATTTTTCCAATGATGCAACAAATAATTTGATATAAAGTTCCCATGGNCACACCCCCCACCCACCCACACCCACACCCACACCCACACCCACACCCCACACCCACCCACACCCACAAAAACCTAATGTCAAAAAAACTACTACATAAAATGCATCATTTTTCCAAACATTTTGCTTTAAATAAATTAAAACTTCTCAAAACACCTTCCAAATATACGTATCTCATATCTGAAACATAACCTATTCATTTTTCAGATGATACAACCGAAAACATCTAAATCAATCATTCACAAAACTTCTCCATCATCGCAACACAAAACAATCACCAACACATCGAAAGCCACCAAATCATAAGATTTAGTCAGAAACATCGAAATACCTCGGTATTGTGGTAACTATTACACACCCACTTCTTGGAGTGCATCTGCTTATATATTTTCCTATAAGTAGATTGTAGTGCTATGTATTGATCCAAAAAATTTTCGCAATTTTGCGGATCTCTTATACTAATGCTTGTGCCACTTGATAAGATTTAGTCAGAAACATCGCAATACCTCGGTATTGTGGTAACTATTCCACACCCACACCCACACCCACACCTACCCACACCCACACTCTTAACTGCCCTTCAAGCATTTTGCATGTATGTAACCTACATAGTATGCCTAAGATATTGTTATCTTAATATCATTTTAACATGCATTTTGAGGATGATGATTACACTGCTTCACATATAAGTTGTGCTCTTGTTCTGTGTTTTGCACATTTCTGATTATAAAGAGATACAATGTGGGTAACGCTCATTTGGTCTCTTGTCTGCTTGGTAACGATCAATGATTTATACTCAGTAAGACACAAATCTTTTGTTGATACTCTTACGATAATGCCAACGCCTATTCCAGATAATAAGTTTGAGCAAGTCATTGCTGAACGTTATCTGTTTGCGCCGTTTGCAAATGAATCGACTGCTTGGCCTGTTCTCAAAAATATCCAAAATGCATGGCAGGCTGCTCCACTACCGGGTTATCATTCTCAAGCTGCCGAAGGCGTTTGGTTACTGGCTCAATCTATTGATAAAGTGCAAGAGATGGATTCAGGAACTTTGACACTGCAAATGTATTGGATGTCTCTGTTTGCCAATGGCACTTTGATAGTTTTATCTGAGATTGACGTAAAGAGCAATAGCAGTCTTTTGGTCGTATCAAATAATGAAGACACTGCTTTAGAATACACAGCCGCACTCATCTCACCTGATAGTGTGAAATTAATTCTGTGTAACCGATCAGATGCTAGTTCGTGCAGAGTTATAAAAATCATAGTTTTTCCTTCGGCCCTTCTGAATACCACCAAAATCGCAGGCGGTTTATTTGTGGAGGATTTGGGAGATAGAGGATGGTTGTATTTTGCTGCTGATTCGGGATTGCACGGACTGGACTTATCGACATTTATGATTAATCCATTTCTCAATGAAATCAATATGCCTGTTTCCTCTTTGGCATGGAGTTCCAAGCGGCAGACAATATTTGCTGGTACTGAGACCAAACTTTGGATTCACTCTTACAGTGTTGGTAATGAAGGCTGGCGTTTTGAACATATCAAGGGACTCATTGATGCACCAATTACTTCTCTGATATATAATGATGTGCAAGACAAATTGTGGATTGGTCAAAATACCGGAATAACTCTTCTGTCACCAATTATCATGTCGACAGAACATCTCCATTGGTTCTTTTCTCGATTGGCAGGACAAATCTCTAACCCTGGATCAGATATTGGTCATCTTCCATTTGCAAACATTACCACTCTGAGTATTAGCCAGTCGACGTTACCTGACGGTCGTGTATGGCTGGGTGCTGTACGTGGGGTGATGCGTTTCGATTCGAACAGTAGTGACATCAATGCTTGGCGTGTATTCAATAGTGCCAGATATATGCCGAATCGTGAATCGTTGGTTAATGTATCCTCGTTGGCTGTCCTGAGCCGTCGCAGTGATGCACCTCCTAATCTGGGCAGTGCTGTATTAGCAATCACAAACAAAGGTCTCGCTGTTCTTCGTTTTGAGATGTGGACATTGGCACAGAAAGCAGATCATTTTCAAGTGATGGTCGATCAACCAGGAAGACATGATAAAAACGGGCTCGTCTCTGACTGCACTATGTCATCATGGGGCGATAGTCGTACTTGCATCAAAGAACCAGACGATAATGATGGGCAATGGACTTCTATGTATCTGGCTAGCCAGATCTTTCGGTATGTTGTGACGCAAGACTCAAGAATCAAAGCACAGGCTTGGAAACACTTTGAAGCAATGGAACTTCTCAGTAAAGTTACAGGTAGCGTATTCACTACAGAAACGTTTACTGGTAATTAGGGGTGTCAGGGTTCCCGTTCCTTGGGATTCCGTTCCAAAGGAACTGATACCTACTTGACAATTCATTTCTGTATGCTTTTGAACATGTCGGGATGTTTACAGATATTTTTTCTTTCATTTTGAGACAATTAACTATGGGTTTCCGGGTTCCTAGGAACGGTATCTGAAACTGACACCCATACTGGTAATTTTGGTTAATTTATGCTTTGTTTACATTTTCGGCAGGTATTCCTGGTTATCCTGCTCGTTCATTCGCAAAACGTAGCGACTTTCTCTCTAAGATTCCATGGTATCCTTCTCCCGTTTATCCAGATCTTCAGTTTCAGGGTGATACATCGTCTGATGAAATTTGTGGCCATGAGTTCGTATATCCTCTCGTGCATGACTTACTGGCTAGCAACGATGACGAACGAAAAAGAGCCTACGTACTCATTTTCAATATCACAAATCATATCCTGACTCATGATTGGTATTTATTTGGTGAGAATCACAATCGCACTACATGGGATTATTGGAATCCTGTCCAAATAAACAATGATAGTCGCTACCAAGAAGATCGAGGTATAAACAGTCTTCAGATACTGGCTTACCTACTTCAAACATATGGTTACAGTGGTGATGAGCGTTTTCTCGATGGTGCCAATCTTCTTATTGGATCCTATCAATATAATGTCAATCTTATTAATCAGAAGATGATTGCTGTTTGTGCTAGTGATTTTGAATATGCTCTACCGGTTTTTGATTATGATCAAATGGCCTATTTGTCTTATTTTAACCTAGCCCATGCATTCCACACCATTGCTTCTTCAGTTAGTTTATCTACGGTTCAAAAGGCACACGCGCAGTCACTAATTGACAATTTATGGGAATACATGGACATAGGATTAGATCTTTCATTCAGTTACAAAAAAATGGAAAAAACGCCATTCTTTAATTTCATCTATTGCTATGCCAGTGGTCAAGTCAATCAAACTCAAAATACATCTAACAAACGTCATGGACTGACTATGAGAGCTTTTCGGCATGATTGCAATTCTTTATCAAATGATGGTGTATGGCATATGCAGCGTTGGCCATTGGAATTGATTCATTGGGCACAATTCAACAGTGATCGCTTGGACGTACAAATCAACGTACCTGCTCAATGCTATCCGCCGATCAAGTCATTGCAAATGTTACCTCCAGACGAACGATCTACTAAAAACGTGGACCAAGGAGTCTACGACTTGGATGATGGAGATGGACTTATTGAAACTGATCCAACTAACTTCCTGTTGGGTTATTGGGGAATGCGTTATTTCAATTTGTTACAATAGGTGTGGAGGTCGATGCTGATACGACAATTAATTTAGTACTTTTCTTTTGTCTGAAATCAGAATATATATTTTGTCAAACAATTTATCGTGATTTGTTCGATGAGTAAACAGATTATTTTTACGATTCACTGTAATTCAATTCTGTTCAACTCTGACATAGACATTAGTCAGACCTCTTCGAGTTCTTTTTGAATTTCATGCTAACAACTTTTCAAACTATACCTAGGAGTCATTGCACGAAAACCGCGACTAATTCTAATATAAGTTGCTCAATGATTTTCTCCGATTTTGATTTTGATTAAAGCAATAGATAGTACTACTAAAGTTAGGTAAGGTGCACCAAGTGCAAAAAACGAGCAAAAAAAAAAGTTTTTTTGTTTTACACANGCTTTTTCTATTTCTATTCTTTTGATATACGTATTTGTTTCCCTGTGTTCGATCCTACTTTGGATGTAAGATATCGACAATAATTACAATTGTAGTAGTGTATAGGCGATTAATATAGCCCTATCAAATTTTTTCTTGTGTTAAAATCGTGCAAAGCATAGCATTTGTGTATTTATTCCCAATGTTTGTTTTACGCATTCCTCGACATACGTATCAAAGCTTGCCATTTTCTGTTGCTATTATTTCGAGAAAGAAATATCACAAGTCATTCATGCAAAACATGAAGATAAAATTTCAAAGCTGAATAGATATCATTCGTTTTCTAATCTTTAATGGGAGGTTTCATTTTTTATGTTACATCAGAATGCAATAAATTCTGAATTGACATCAGTTGATTTAAGTATTAACTATTGATTTTTCTACGACGATCAAGTACTTTCTAGTAAAAATCCGATTTATTTATATTTTAAACATTTGTTCACGTTACTATAAGCAATTATTCTTAGATTTCCTCATCTTATGAAATAATTAGTCTTTGTCTTGTGAGTTTTTATCTAGTAAATAAATTCAGAACTGAAATTTATTATCCTATTGTTCTTCTTGTCATTTCATATTATTTGGCTTACGAGCATTTGATAGAGATATACAAGTCATATATAGTTCGAAAAGTAGATTACACGTACTAATTTAATTGATTCCTCTAGTTGTTGTCAAAGAAATATTGTTGTGGTAAGTGTATCGTTTGAAATTAAAAAAATAAACTTGTTTTCCGTTTCAGTGTACAAAAACAAAGAAGTAGTGTATTTGCTCAGTACTTTGGAGGATCATATTTTCTATTATGGATTTCCTGAAGAGCGATTGTTGGTGATGGTGGAGGTGGTGACACTATGAATAGTCCAAGAAAGTCTACCCACGCCAAACCTAATATCGATCAAGACACTCTTCAGTGATTCTTCGAAATATTGAGTTATGATTAATGTGAATTAAATTGAATAAATCAGATCTTGTCCTTCGTCATACAAATAAAAGCCTTGTTTTCGTATTAGTCATTTCAATGATTATTATCACATGAAAACAATAGGCTATCTTCCAAAAATGACTGATTATATAGAGTTATCATCAAATCGTCTAAAAGAAATTCTTTTTAAAAGTAATACATCTTTTGAATGATCTTCGTTCAGAACAGAATCAATTACACAATGACTACATAGAACGATAATGCCTGATAATCTCATAAACAAGAAACACCGTTATAACCTATTATTTCACCAATCAACGATCCAACAGCTGCTTTATCAAATCTTCTCATTAAAATTATTCGATAAACATGTTCAATCAACAACAATTATGAACGATCTTGATCTTATTCGCCCTATGATGTCACCCCAAAATTAATCAAAGTTCTATATGAACATGATTCCATGAGGTGCAGTTCGTAAATTAATGCATATTATTCTCATAGAAAGGCTGTAGGCGTTAGTATTGTTTTGTCTAACACCGACTTCAATACTGGCACCTCGAAAGTGTAGCATTGTTCGATTCGCAGTGCTGTCTATTTGAGAATTTCTATTACGACACTTCTAAAGAGTATTTTATGATTTCAAAATGCATTTTTTTACTTTGATTAAAAGCATCATGTCGTCATCTATTTCAAAATCAGATACGACGTAGAAAGAAACAGAATGTAAAGAGCTATGCTTATACTTGCGGAAGTAATTCTTTCTTTCCACTTGAAGTTTTTCTGTTATATATACACAGAATCAGCATATTATTAGTGTCTTAATAAAATAATATAGAGCATCAAAATGAATCATTCTGTTTTCAGCTCCCGACCCTTAATAATTATATAAACAGATTAATTTCAAACATCAAGAGTGCATATAGAAAAACTAACGACAGAAATAACAGTATATTGAAGCATACGCAAATGAATCTGTTTGTAAGGAAGATATTATTCGGTTGATGGAAAACCACTCGAATAAGAGCTCTCTTCCTAAATAATCCACAGTAATAATTACATCAAATTGATATTATCGAACTCTTCATTAAGATTTTTCAGATAGTTATTGAATAAGTATACTTTACGGCAGGTATCTCTCACATGAGCAGCGGTGAACGAGCTTGGCAATTACAACTGCGACAGGTAAAGAAAGTCAAATCTTTTAAGAAAAAAAACTTTTATTTATGAGAACTTTGTATCACGATCGATTGATACATATTTCTTGACTATTTAAATGTAAAAGTAAGTACAGTCAAAATATTCATCATAACAGTAAACATATAATGGCACTCTTCTCAAGCCTTATAAAACAGCTTAAGGAAGATTTCTATAGAAAATATTAAAAACTGTGTTAGTCTCTATTTATTACTCGCTATTATTGATAATTAAATCAGCCTGAATAGCATCACGTAAAATATATATGTTTATCTGAACAGGAAAAGTGTAATTCATCTTCACAGTCCAAGTTGTCGCAATCAAATATGCGAATCAAGCATGCTATAGAAGGATTAGATAATGTTGATCAACAATTCCAGTTATTAGTGGAACTGATTGTACCTGCGAATAAAGGCAGAAGTAATTTATTGCGTCTGGCAATCAATGCAGAAACTCATCATTTACTTACCTCTTCTGTTTTTCGCTATTACGAAATATACAATGATTTATATTTGACGATAACTTCAGGACCAAGTGACAATTTAGTTGGTTATCTTGTCGAATTGGATCGACTTAATGATGCTATTATATATTTTAAACGTAGAGAAATCGTCGATGAGCAAAAACGTTTAATGGAATTGTATGATATTGGACGAGAGAAACTCATTGAAGCAAGTAACGAAGTTATTATGCGGCACACTAATCCAATATCACCTAATAAATTACTTGAGTTATGCCGATCAAAGACATCAATATCAATTGATATTGATAATATGGAAAGTTAGAGAATTGTCAGAACATTTTTTCTAGAAAACTATACTTCTTTACAGTGTCCGAACTAGGCGTATTTCGCATTATCTTCGATTGGTTTCGAGAACATGGATTTCAACAAGGTCTTCTTAGTACTTATGCTTCAAAGAGAGGCACTATGAGCTGCAGTTCTCTTCAGTCGTATGTATTTTTATTTTCTATAGTCACATATTTTGCTTGTTTAAGACTTGCTGAACACTTACAGCGAAATTGTGCGCGTCGTGAATCGATCTGTAGGACCAACATTCGTCCTTATACATCCTCACGTCGAGCTTCATACTGTCCGGAAATATTAAGAGAAAAAATAAAAATAAAAATCGAGTAAATTGATCGTTTTTTTTCTAGTATTTTATACAGTTTCTTTTTTTGTTTTATTTTCATTAGTGGGATAGGACGTCGTTTCTCGCGTTCATCTATGTTTGATGGTAGAAGTTTTGCATCGAAAAATACATTGTTACCACCGGAAATCGAACCATACAATAATCATAATGTCGATAATTTATCGTCGTCAATACGTTTTAGCAGTGATCGAGAAACGAACAATTATAAGTTTTTACTCGATGCATTTGTTATACTTTTGTCACGCGATTTAGATTTACTTTTTTATACCTTCTCAAATGAATTTAAATCCTTAGTCTTCATCAAACTAATCGAATTACCATTGGCATATATGCATGAAGAAGCGCAAGAATTATGTAAAGCTATCGAACAGTTACCGTGTAAAATAGGCACCGGAAAATTTGCTTTTTATGGTCTTCTGTCAATTATTCGATGGTTTCATAAATCTAAAGATATTTTTACCAAACTCTATGAAGTAAGATGAACTATTGAGTAAATAGTATCGATATTTCTGAATTAAATATTATTGACTAAAAGTTAACTATATTTTGATTTATATATAAAGAAAATGAGCATGAGTGACCTTCTTGAACATTAACATAGGCCTTTTTTTGTGTTTTAGGAAAATGATCTAGTACCTGAATGTGAATTCGGCAGCACACTCTCAGCTGTATTTGAACATTCAGTAAGCAATTTCGTTCGGCATTTTCTTTTTCTAATATACTTATAGATCAACGAATGTCTACGCATGATATTGGAAGAAGTTCAAAAGGACTCATCGAATCTAAGTGAAGATGGCTGTGTACATCCATTAACGATGCATGTATTAAGTTTTATGGAAGGTCTTCGCGACTATGAAGATGTGATCACTACCATCAGATTCAGTGGTACCGGAGAAAAGAAAAGTAAAATATATTTGTCTATATTCTTTATACACCGGTTTTGTGTGTTAATTCATGCCAAATGTTGTTTCATTGTTTGTAGAGAAATGTCTTTTTGATTTGAGAAATTACTTTAGTAAGTGTCTGTACTTGTTCTGTTTCAATTGTCTCTTTCCACAAATTTTAGCTGATTTAATTCAAACACTTCGCGCAAGTATTTCGACGAAGATAGAAATGTTTGTTCTACAAAACGATAGAACTAAACGAGCAATATGTCTTCTTAACAATACCAATTATCTTCTCAAACAACTACAAAGGTAGTGTGATAATCTACTTTATCTAATTCTCTCTTTATTTTGTCAATTATCTAGTTCATCTTTATTGATGATGATTAACAAAATGGAGCCAAGTCTCAAATTACAATTAGAAGACAACTTGCAAAATAGTGTTAAAGCGTATTTGAAATGGTATACTATACTAAGTATTTTTCTAAACAAACATATTCTAATTAATAAAGTAAACAGAATTCGAGAAATTTTTATTGTCATGTTCACGGGCAAACTATGTGGATTAGACTTTAAGTTTTTATGTCAACTGAAAATTATATCAAACGTCTATAAAAGCAAACAAAATCTTCTAACTTAGCAATAAAAAAAGAATTCATCTTTGTACATTGTAAAACCTTTTCATAACTGTATAGTTGTTAAAGACCAGAAATATATAAAAATAAAATATCTCATCATGTTCTTTTCTATTCAGTTATACACCTCTCATCATGGCTATGCGAAAAATGTTAAACTATGACAATATGAATCATTTCTCAAGAAGTCAAGTTAGTTAATTTTGATCTATATTCTCTTCACTGATATTTTTTCTGTTTATCAGTTAAGTGAATATGATCGACATAAATTGAAAGAAAGTTTTTCAACGGTAAATGCAGCTATCGATAATCTTCGTCAAGAAAATCAAGAATATATCGTTGATGATGTTCAATTACGTGATCATTTGCGAACTGAAAGCAAGAAATTAGCTTTGAACATGTTCAAAACATATTATACAAAATTTGCACACAAAAATTTTTCACAAAAACCCGAAAAATATATACGATACAGTCCTGTAATGTTCGAATCTATTATTGACAGTTTTTTCGAACACTAATTATGACTTTAAACATATGAATCTTTTTAAACAAAAATATTTTAATTGACATACAAATATATTCTCGATCTTGTTTTTTTCTTACAGAGTTTTTTTGAAGCAAATAAAAAAACGTGCTAGAGAAACAGCTACTGTTTTTCAAAAAAAAGAATTCAATTCATTTCTTTTTGCCTTGTAACATTGTCAGTGTTTTGAGTGGTTCGTCATTTCCATCGATTAGAAACACAACAAACATAATTAATTCCAATAAAATCCTTTAAATTTCTGTAAAAGAGAATGAACAATTGACACAGAAGACAGACAATAGTTGAAAAATTATTAATTTACTTTATTACTCAAAAATGATTTACTAATACGATGAATGTTAGAAAATATATTTGAACTAATTATTGATTGAAAGACAAATTAATTATTATCAGGCACTTTATTGTGCATACATCGGATATTTCATCGTCAACAATTACAAAAATTTTAATCAGTAAAAATTTAAAATGAATATATATATATTTCTGCCTCACTATACGTGTAAATTTTATGGATGATACATTATTATTATTAATCGACGAAATAAGTAAATCATATTGCGATTTAAGATTGTTTTTACATTTCTCTAAACAGTATAATTCGATCAACTAACACTCAAAATTTTTGCGAAGCGAAAAAAAATCAAATAAAACCACCTTCATTGAGTAACGTCATCTACTTAAAAAGAAATATTTTTTTTCTTTCACGCTTCTCTGTAATTGGAGGTGTTATATGTTTATCTTTTGTTTGCTGCAATAAAATATCTTGTACTTTCATCATCAGATTGTATTTCTCCGTCTTGGGTACGGAGAAATATGATTGTAATACGGATTATAGAACGATTTCGTTTATATCATGTTGGACACTTCAGTTTGTATTGAATAATTAATTATCTTATTCACATTTTTGTACTGATACTCTCCTGACTGTAAAAATTATGGTTTCGTGTTGAAAAGTAACGAACAGTAGAGAAGGAACCAATCTGAAATAGCCTATGAGAAGACAATCAGATTATCGGTACTCATTAGAGACACAATCCGCTTAGAAAATAACTCAGATTGTTTTTGCTGTTTTATCATCTATGAATCATTAATTTTAGATAACAAGTTTCAAATTTCAATAAATTGAAGCAAGCAGAATTTAAACAACCTATATAACAGAACAAAATGACTACATTTATTACTAAATTTCTTGATGGTCATATTGTTGCTCATATAAATCAGTTTGACTATCTCATAGACACTGGTTCTCCAGTCTCATTCGGACATAGAACAACTCTTGTTATTAACGGAAAAAATTTCTCGATAAACAGTACTGGTCCAGGTGGATTTACAGTCAATTCAATTAACGAACTCAGTGGGCTTCACGTAGATGGACTAATTGGTATGGATATTCTTATTCATTTCGATATTCGATTTACTCGAAATCAAATCACTTTTTCTGATACACCTATCTTGCATGTAGATACAGCAATCAAGTTGCCTATTGTAGAAACTGTGATGGGCATACCGATTATAACTTTGAATATTGGACAGGAAGATCGAAAAATTTTTTTCGATACTGGTGCAAAGCTTTCTTATTTGAGCGAAGATCTTCTTGTCGGTACCCCAATTGGTGAGATGGACGATTTTCATCCCACAATAGGCGCTTATAAAACAAATGCTTATAAAATCGATGTTGTTATCAATGACAAAGTAGAAACATTGACATTTGGCTCATTACCATCGTTACTTCGAATGTTATTAGTGATGGGTCAAACCAAAGGAATCATTGGAACTGAGTTATTAAATAAATATTCTATAATTCTTTCTAATTCGGGTAAAATTTTGGTGTTGGAACCATCCAATGAAGAGGAATCATTCGGTCAGCATCAGAATTCAAACAATGGAGACTCTCAATCTAAAAAGAAATTGATTTTAGTACGAGAACTCAGTCTAGACTAATTTTGATGTTTTTCAATGGAAAATCTTAATTTGAGTATTACGTACATCAGACTGAAGTTTTTGTTTTTACTTTCATACTAATTTTTATCTTGAAATGCATCTCGCCATAAAATTTTATGAATGAATTATAAAGGGAATTAATATAACGAACGATTCAGAATAACAATAAACTTTTCAGGATTTATCCATCTTTCGTGTCAACTTATAAGGTATGCCAAATAATAGGATACTCCAGAGATGGGCAAGTCAGCTATTTTTTCACACAAGTCAAGTCAAGTCATTTCTGGAAGAGAATCAAGTCACGTCAAGTCAAGTCATTGATAAAAATAAAAAGGGTTGAAGTCAAGTCAAGTCAAGTCATTGCTTTGAAGTCCAATATCTCAAGTCAAGTCAAGTCAAATCTGCGATCTACCCAAGTCAAGTCAAGTCAAGTCTCAAGTCATTGACTTGTATTTTTTTAANTACGTACTCGTCGATGAAGTTCCCATTCAGGTATGGGAATGTCTAATTTGGCCATCAAACCTCGCATAAGATCATCGCACAGAGCATGAATATTTAATTGAGCCAATGAAGCCATTGGAGTCAATTGTAAATTACCGATAGCCAATTTACCACCACGTTCAGCGACTGTTTGTGGAACATAGGCTGCTGGTGGAATGCGCAATGACGAGCCTAATACGAGACAAACATCGGCTTTTTCTGCATGCTCAAAACTTGCGTCGAATTCTTGTGGTGGAACACTTTCGCCAAAGTTAATAATCGAATCGTACAGTGCCGAACTGCATTTCATACATTTGCGCGGTGTCTGATGATCATGATCTTTGATGGCTGTTCGTGTTTGATAATCGCGCCAATATTTCGTGTGACAGTTTTTGCATATTTCCAAGTTCGAATTACCATGGACTTCAGATAACAACGACGATGACAAGCCGGATCGTAGATGAAGACCGTCAATGTTTTGTGAAACAACAAAATGAAGAAGTTTCCGACGAGCCAATTCGACAAGTGCCATATGTGTGACTGATGGAATTGCTTTTACGAAACTGACTGTACGAGCTGTTGGAGAGCGCTTAGCATTCGGATGATCATGCAGTTCCCACACACCTGGTCCGGTTGGTAGAATCGTATTTATACCGGATCGAAAGTCAGGAATACTATATGAAAATTATATCCGATATTAGCAAAAAAAAGGAAAGATAATTTATCCTTAACTTCAACAATTAGGAAAAAAACAATTCACAATCAAAACATGGATGAGATCTTGATTTAGATACTCATTCCAGAGAGGATCAAAATCTTCGCTTTTTCTCAGCAAAGCCTAAGAATTTTTTCCTATTTTTCGATATTTAACTCCCTTCTTCTGAGAGTTCAGTCGTACTTGCCCTGTAGATGTTGACACACCTGCACCTATAACAATCACAATTTACAAAATTACTTTTGTTATTCGAAAACTTTTCTTCGGCTTACCAGTAAACACGATAAAATGCTTTGCATTACGAATCCACTCGGCCAATTGGTCAAGTTTCTGGTCGAAAACGTCAGGTGGATCGATAATTTCTTTCTTTGTAGGATCTTCATCTGCTATGCCGTATGCCATATCCTAATAATTTGATTATACTGTTTTCCACTGACTAGAATCTGAATTTTTTTCGATTTATATAAACTGCGTGTATATGTCGACGTAGAGTTGGCAACAATTCAAACAAGAGTGTTGGCAGAACAATGACGCCATGTCGTCATTTGCTATGTGCGTCACTGACGTGAGATTGAAAGTAAAAATAACAGAACCAGACAAATTTCACAAAAGAAACGCATTTCGTTTTTTTCTTTTCAGAATTGATTTGAAAAACATGACCTTATTCCCTTTAACAATACTCTTAGGTTGTGTTCAAAAGCGCATGGTGTGGGGTACATATTGATACTAAATTTGAAACATCCGAGTAACATCTTAATGGATGTGTATGAACTCCGGTGGATGTGAATGGGGTGTGGGTGTGGGTGTTCTTTTAACGTGGATCAACTCACATCCACACCCACATCCACACCCACACCCACACCCACACCCACACCCACACCCGCGTCTATGAGAGGCATATCTTGAGACCTTGCATGACTATCCCGATGCACTACAATATTTCTCTAAAAGCTTGGCGGTCTATCGAGCAAACTACGGAAATCAACAAAAATATGTCATTGAAATAAAAGAAAAACTCGAAAAAGTGCGTAAGAAACAAATAGTAGAAATATAATACCAGGGTTTGGGGTGTGGATACCATTAAACAGAAGACTTTCATGCACACTTCATTATTGAATAAATAAAATCAATATTAATGATGAGTTTAAAGGTTAATGTTCCTCATTCTAGAGACATCTATATATCTCAAAATATAGTTGATTAAAGTATCTGTGCAATAGAAAAGAAATAGACGTGGACACATACATATCTAAGGTCAACAATTAAAATGCTGTAAGTTGTTTTGTTATCCTTTTAAAAAGTGCTACCGACAAATATTCATTAAGAATGTAAAAAAATAAAAGCATTTACTTTTATAAACCAATAATGAATAAACAAAAAATCGTCTTGCTTAAACCAGGCTTTAGTGATTTTTCAATTGAACATAATATTCTATCATCGACTCCATACGAACTGGATGTTGTCCGTGCTTCTGATGACATTGATCTCCTCTCGTATCTTTCCAATCCATTGATAGTTGCTATTATTACTATTCGTACATTAATTACAGCTGAAATGATCGAACGTATCTCACCTTTTTGTCGTGTGATCACTCGATTGGGAGTTGGCTTCGATAGCATAGATATCAAAGCATGTCTTCAACGAAATATCATGATCTGCTATGTACCTGATTATGGTACAAACGAGGTTGCTGATCATGCTGTTGCTCTTCTTTTTGCTGCTCATCGTCGTTTGTCAATGTTTCATCGATCAATAGTTGAGCAAAACGTTTGGAATCATGAGATAACTGGTAAAGATTTGCATAGTTTAAATACGCTTAACTTAGGTATTATTGGTATGGGTCGTATTGGATCATGTTTTGCTACTAAAATGCGTCCATTTGTTAAGCAAATATTTTCTTATGATGTATTAGTACCATCAACCTGCAGTTCCATCGATGAAATCTTTGATCAATGCGACATTATTTCACTTCATATTCCACTTACACCAGCTAATCATCATATAATTTCATCGAATGCAATTAGTCGTATGAAAAGGCGACCAATTTTTATTAATACAAGTCGTGGAGGTCTTGTTGATACTCAAGCACTGATAAAAGCCTTAAAAGATGGACAAATATCTTATGCTGCTCTTGATGTGCTTGAAGATGAACCACATATTGATTCTGAATTAATCAAACTTGATCGTATTCAATTAACACCACATGCGGCTTGGTATACTCAAGAATCAGCAACTACTTTACGTACAAAAGCAATTCAAGATATCTTACGCATTATGAATGGAGAAGAACCATTGTATCCTGTGCCTTTTGAACCCTAATCTTCGTGCATTCCAATGTCTTTGTAGAATAATGCGAAAAATAATTAACAAATAGATTAATAGTTTTATTTGATCCCTATTTGTTATTGAATAAGGTACGCTTTCATAAGAGAACGTTTCAAATGGTAAAATCGTTTGCTGCTTTCTCATTTTTTTTACAGCGGTCATCTCTACCAATTCACATATCATATATTTGTTCACGTTACCAGTCGCATGCCGACATCAGATTGCTGACTAAAACACAACATTTAGTCTAGTGCAGTAGAGTGGCTGTCAGATTATATCCCACCGTTTGAGGGTGTGGGTGTGAGTTCGGATCTTCTTGAAATTTATAATATTAACGAAACCTACACTCACACCATCATTCCTGAAATAGGTATGCTGCATATAATATCGTTCAAAGTGTGTAAAGAGCACAAAATGTAAAAGTCTTCGATCAGAAAAAGCGCAGGATTAAAACAAAGACAACTATACTTCACAGCAGAAGTCAGTATTAGAAAAACACCGGTATGTTTTTTTCTACAATCTACGATCACATTCGAATCATGATGAAGAAAGTTTATAGGCATATCGATATTGCTAAGCAAACAAATGTGATAAAAACTTAAATGATTTCATTTATGCATTTTAACATACATTACAATGAAATAGGTTTCCACCCTTAATAGACAATACAACTTTGATTTTATTTTCGATTATAACTTTACTTTTAATACACTTCTTTGTTTTAAATTCTATTTGTTGCTCAAGGAGAATGTCTGTCATTAGATACAGCACATTTCATTCATCAAAGTATGACTGAAATAAACGAACAAAAGGAAATTTAGCTACAGCCCACCGTATATTTATGATGTGAAACATTTTCTTTTTCATATGAGGGCAAACGAAGATAACCATATTTTTTTTCCTTGAATAATCTTAAATCTCAATAACTTCGACAATTGTAAAAGATCCATTTCGAACAAAGCATGAAATTTTTTTATCATCTGTATTGCCCGTATGTTGGTGTCTTTCTATTATGACAAACATTTGATTGATGTCGACTACGCAGTATAATGTGCTTTTTTACCTGTTTTTCCTCTACCCTGCATTAGTCGATTGTAAGACAAAGATCAAAACAGGCTAGGGTGTGGAATAATGCTACACCCTCACCAGGCATCAACACATACATCGATATCCGCAACTACACTCACACCCTTACCTACACCCAGACCAAAAACAACACCCGCACTCACATCCTCACCCACCCACACCCACACCCACACCCTCCAGTCTCGTGCTATACGTTTTTCTTTCTTTGTTAGAAAGAGCATGCCAGAATGCAGGGGATCACCGAGTCGGTTTTTTTAATTCTTACTTTTTTAGCGGAGAAAGACGATCACAAGTTCAAAAAATCATAGATCGAGAAAAAACGAAAAATCTTTTTCGTTTTTTTAAAAAAAGTCTGTTTTTTCAAGCAGCTGATTACGAAAATCATCAAAATTTTTAGCCAAAAAGGAGGTTTTGGATAAAAAACCATATAATTTCTGAAAGATCCGAAGATGGGCTATCTTCCTACGTATTTATCTCAATTTTCAAATTTCTGACGAAAATTGACCTTTTTTTAGGGAGGGGAGGGGGGCACTAAAGAACATGGCACGGTGTACTTTTTAATGTTTTCCATACACTCTACCATCCGTGTAGTTTGGTACGGATCTCTACTAGCTTCCAGCATGTATTGAAAATATTTCCCCAAGATTCTCAAAAATCAGAAGATTTGAAAATTCTCAAGGTGGGACATATGTGTCCCACCGGGGCTCAAAGGGTTAAAACACAGTTGCATTATTTTGCGAGCAACACATTATTCGTTGAGAGTGATCAGAAAACTTGTAGTTTTAACACGTGTGGAGGGTTGAGTAGAGCTGAATTTTATTACTTTCGAAAGAGACCAACTGCTTTAAAATCGTTACGTTTAAGCCTTGTATAAAAATCAACCCCTAAAAACGATATCTCGCTCATAGTTCAACTAAAACAAAGACTGATAATTTTGTGCTATAATTGGAGACGAAATTTTCTTGACAATGAGTCCTGTTTTGTGCTTCCGAACTACTGTTGCGTTCAAACTATACAACACAAAGTCAAGAAAATCAGGAACAATGAGCAAAATCAGGGCGAATCAGGACGCTTTTAAAAAATCAGGAAAGTAGTGTCGCTGCAACCCCTGCAACGATATCATTAAGCATAATACTTGATGCTTGCTAATTAAATTTCATAGCTATTTGTTTTGTAAATATTTTTGATAGAAGAAAATAAACTTCATTGGAACGATTAGTAAATTTCCAGTTATGCACTTTTATCTGGTGATCAATTGGAAACTGATGCATAAATTTTCTCTGTAACAATTCAATCAAAAATCGATGTACTTAAAATGCAAACAAAATCACATCACAATGCTTATTCTAACCTTTTTATAATTAACTTTTTCTTTTTTATTTAAGAAGATTTGTTTTAATTTGCTTAAAAATCCATGTTAGAAAGTATAGCTGTTTGCACTTCTTATTAACAATCTATTTTTCGACTTTTCAAAAATATCAATTCTTCTCTAGTCTAGATCTTGCAAATCTTTTTTCTAAGATCTGTTTCAACAGTGTATTTTCAGAGATGATCTATATATGTATGATTAAGAGATTAACGATAATTAGTGACTATTAATAATCTTTGTCTCATGAAAATATTATTTTAATTAAGGGTGTGGGTGTGGGTGTGTATCTTCTACTTACATATACAGCAGAACCCACACTCACCCACGCCCACACCCACACCCACGCCCACACCCACGCCCACACCCACCTTCAAGTCCCGCGAGGAGCACATCTTTTTCGTTCTGTTATTGTATCATCTCCTCCTTTCGACCGTTTATCTAACTCACAGCCATACCCACCCCGACACCCACATCCATTCAAAAAAACAAGTTTTTTTAAAACGTGTTGAGGATATATTTAATGTGTACTTCATAACTTTTATGGGTTACTTAAAACGGGATAAAATTGTGGATTTGTAGGTTTCTTATATTGCTTTTCATTTGCAGTCATAAATTGCAGCGGTGAACATTTTCGCGAGTATGGCCATGCTCGATTTTCTCATGAACCGTCTCCTAATATTCTGATTTTTCGTTGTGTCTAGTGAATAATATAATTCGAGAGTGGTGTATTTCTTTCTTACGTCAGTTTCATGAATGAGTTTAATGTAAACGAAACATTTAATCGGCTCTTTTTTGTTTTTGTTTTCTCATGATTTAAATTCGAACATGTTTTGTTGCTAATGGAATATTAATTCAGGTGCTTTGTTTGTTCTTCGAAAAATATACTTTAAAATAAAGTAAAATTAATATGTTTTTCATTTTTTTCCTACCACTTTCAACGACTATTGCAATCATTAAAAGACAAACAGAAGAAACTGTTAATAATACAGTGTTGTTGTTCATATTATTATTGTGCCAATAGTGGAACAAGTTACATTTTTTTCATATTCTTGGATGTTCGTTACTTCACGACAAAAAAAACAATATTTGCTCCATGTACTCACCATCCAATGAAAGAATCGACTTCCAAAAGAATTTTTTTTACTTTGAAGAGATGTGGATTGCAATCATACATAAGAAAAAAATATTTTGATGAAACATAATTCGAAAGTTGTATATATGAAGTCTCTTTTTTCCATCAGCAATACTCAATTTCATTAAAGAGATAAGTAATTTTTCCATAGTCTTTGCTCAGTGAAAACCAGGAATAAGTACATGACAGAACATGTGACTGTCCTATGACCTGTTTTCTTCTACAGTAAACTAAACGTAATGACAGAAGAGGAAGTTAGTTAGCAGTTGACTAAAAGTTCATAGGAAATTTATTCAACTAAACTGAATAAGACTTCTTTGACAGATTCATTTATAGTTTAAGAAAAATCACCAACATTTCGTTACTCATTTAGTATCGTTTGCTGAATTCACTTGATGTCAGCTACTTCCACAAGTGATATAGGAGGCTTTTGCCGAATATAACTAATTAGTTTGACAAGAATAACAAACTCCTCTTCATCTAGGATAGTTCGAGAAGATCTACTTTGCATTTCTTTTAAGTGATTTATTATTTAAGAAGGTATTCATGTTATTGGACAGCAAAATGAAATGAGTAGAATCAAAGCCATCTGACTATTCTATTCGATGTCTGCTTCGCAGCATAGAAAATGAAAATAAAAAATCTGTCTGATATATTCTGCTCGACGAGTAGGACAGAACAGAAAAAAGTTGTCTTGCACTCATCTGTAGTGAAAACGAAGAAAAATTTTCAGCAAATGATCCATATTTGATAAGACTAAAACCACTTACGAAAGAGTAATAGAAAGAACTGTTCAGTTGTTAAGGGTGTGGGTGTGGGTGTGGGTGTTGATGTAGTTCTCCTGTTTCACCTAACTAATGCACACACCTACACCCACATCCAGCTTCGGGTGATGTAATTGTTTCGTTAATGAATGCACTCGAATAAGGTAATTTAGTTCTCAAGTGGAGAACATGTGAAGCACTGGGTAAGATGAGCAGAAAGGCAGCAACCAGCCAGGTTATTGATGGACTCATTACCGCATTTGAGGATGATGATAGCGATGTCAGAGAGTGTGGGGTGAGAGTGTGGATGCCGGTGTCTGGGCGTTAGAGTTCGGCGGTTCCAAAAATTCTCCGGAACCGGCACGGGAACTGCGGTTCCGATCTGATTCTGGGTAGTAAAAATGAGAAAAAAGCAGATTCGGTTCAGCTTCCAAGAAGTTATCTGGAGCCGGATGGAACCGTTAAATTATCAAAAGTATAAGAAAACTTTTGGAAAAATTTGGGTTGCTGCATTCCTGGCATTAAAAGTACTAGATATTTATTGAAAAACTATTTTGTTCAAAACACGCAATGTAGCAACGACTCTAGCTACTCTGAAAATCAGTTCCGGTTCCAAAAAATTGTAAAAAGCCGGCTCCGGTTCGGTTTCGATTCCATTTTTGGAACCACCGAACTCTAGTGGGCGTAGAGAAGAACCTCATCCACACCCACCCCTACTGAGAAGAAGTTCACAGTGATGATCCAAGATAACGAACAAACACCGACAGTTCTCAAGCGGAAAATATGGAATCGCAAAGTTATGTATTCACCTTTCGTGTTTGAGAGTGGTTCCATAGGTCACTTAAACAAAGAATTTCTTGTATGATGGAACAAATGCTATAATTTTCGAGGTTCATTAGTAGTTGGCGTGAAAGTGAAAACCTCTACCAACCTAAATCCTATGCTTGATAGTTTCTTCAATTGCAAGAAGCCATCAAGGCAATTATTGACAAAATTTGATTGAACAACATCGAACACGGTAAATATCGGTATCTCGTTCTTTTCAAACATGTTCATGATCGTATTCTCAATAAAACTAGTTTTTCCAGTATACCGACCTATTTAGCTAAGCAACATCCAGAAAAGATCACAAAAATGATATACCTATAATCATACAACCGGCTCTATTCAAGATAAAAGTAAATAATTGAGCCGCACATTTTGCAAAGATCAACAGATAATTACTCATTATCTTCTTCATTGTTCATTTTCCCAAGCCGAAGACATTCAATCGCATACAAAAAATTGAGACTGACACAGAAATGTCATCATCTTCTAATTAACAGAAAACAAAACAAAAATTATGAGTTTCTAAAATACACAATAACCTGATCTCATATCTTTGAATAGATATACAGAGTGGATTCAATTTAGCTTGGGATTATATCTTTCAAACTCATCCCTCATCTTCACACTAGTTGTGGTCGCTCAATTGTTAGTAGCAGTCTCAAGTTCATGAAATGATATTTCAATTAAATACTGACAGCTGTGATCATTGAAAAATACTGTTCATTTATCGGATTGAAGCGTAGAAAATGAAGCTTGATATAGAAATGAAAGCTGATGCCTAGTAAAAAATAAATGTTTCAAGCCGGATGTCTTCCTCAAGTTAATGTAAAATATTCAATCATGGATGCCATTTCTCAATGCAAGTTTTCTTCTACTAAATTAACATTCAATACACTGGTTCAAAATGTAGCAATAAACCATAGGCGACCAATGAAGCTCGAGCTTTGGTGAAATATTCAATCTTATCATTTGGAATATGAGGGCAGATTCTTTTGAAGCGACTGCCTACTGTCTCTGCTTGAATGTGCATCAACTTCGGATCTTGTCGACACTCTAAAACCAATTTGACCTTGTATTCATTGTCGTCATCTGAAGCAAAATTATATGACGGACAATAAACAGAAAGACTGGAATAAGCAATAGTGGGTGAAGTATAAATGTAATATTGTCCGGGAATATGTCGAGGACGAATTGGTAGAAAGGACCCATCAAGCAATTAATCACCTGGAATACTAAATATACGATGTACCAAAGTTGACAACGCTGCTTCTTGACTAGTACCATGGTAAGTGACCTGCCATTTATTCCAAATATCATTAATCTCTTGCTTGACTGGATCAACGTGAACGCCCAAGCGCACTCAACCACAAGGTATTACATAAGGCGCTCCGCCACACGTAATACATCATCACATTTATATCCGTAGCATGAAGCGCAATGGCATCGATCGTACTTTCTGTTGAAAAGAGCAGGAGACCACCGTAGTGATGAAATAAATTGACGTCCCAGACAGATGCTGTTGCATGGATTTGTGTCGGTTGATGTTGGCACGTCATAACTATTCGCAAAAGGATCATAGCGAGAGGTATTTCTGTTTCTGGAGTGGCCCAATGATTTTTGCTTAGGGTCGATTGACTTTCGGAATATTGTTCGCGATGTGGATGATGATCTATGTGAATCATTGTCGGAGGCACTTTTCGAATTTACTTGCTCGTCCCATGTATCTTCCACTGTGGGTTCTCTCAATTGTTTTAATACTCGAGCTATGCGTTCTTTGTCCCTCCTAACCTGTCGCGCAATGCGTTTCTAATCTCTTCTGACTTCCTGAGATATACGTTCTTGATCTCTTCTAACTTCCTGCGCTATACGTTGTTGATCGTTTCGGACCTCCTGGGCTATCCATTCTTGATTCCTTTTGACCTGTTGGGCTATACGTTCCTGATCTCTTTGAACCTCGCATGCTATTCTATCTTGATCTCCCACGAAGTCCCATGGTATGTGCTTCTGTTCCCATGCATCGTGTTCTTGCGTTCGTGCAGTTTGATTTCCGATATTTTCTTGTTCTCGATTAAACTGTCTCGAAATGCGATCTTCATCTCTTCTAAGCTTCCGCTCCTTACGCTTTTGTTTTCTTGCTTCAAGGTCTTTTAGTGTAGCCAGCTGTCTTTCCAAACGATCTTTCTCTCTTGCGGCTTGACGGTCTATACGTTCTTGTTCTCTCATTTCACGCTCTTGTGTTCGCACGGCTTCCCTTACTGAGCGGTCTTGATTTCGTTCAAACTGCGATGTAATCCAACTTTGACCATTGCGAAACATTTTACCGCTGTACCAGTAAAAAGAATGATAACGATGGCCTCACAGAATAAGAGAGATTTACATCTCTTGACTAGCCTTTTTGTCAAAAATGCATTATCTTGTTGTAAAGGCCTAAAAAAGTGGCAGACGCACAACGTACAACGAAATGTTGCGACAAAGCAAACAAAGAATGCAATTTTAAAAGAAAAAATGCCTCAAGGCGCCGTCTGTGTCAACATACAACTTTTCCAAGATGAGATGGATGGGTGAGGGTGGGTGAGAGTGTTTTAATTGATCGAAATACAGACTTCTCTATGTCTTGCCAAATTGAGTGTGGATGTGGGTGGGTGTGGGCGTGGTGCCGTGGGGTATGGATGAGGTGTGGATGTGGGTATCGGTGCTGGCTAATGAAAAACACACTCGCATCCACACCCACACCCTAATAGCAACATCGGGAAAATGATTCTTTTTCGAAAAATAAACGCTTTTTAACGCCTAGAAAATGTGCGACTTTTATGCGCAAAAACGTCGCTTTTTTCAACGCTTGTCTGACTGAGTAATGTCTTTCTTCCTCTCTCTTGTGATAATATTCAATTCTAGAATTTGTTTTTTTTCAGTCATTTATGTCATTACAAGCAGCCATTTGAAAAAAGAGACATCAACAACATGATTTTGTCAGATATCTACACAATCATTCAATGAATAAGCATCTACGGTAGGCTTCTACTTTTTTTCTACAGAATGTATTATTGTTAGCAAAAAATTGATGAGTACATTGTTCCATTGTGCCTATTATAAAAGGAGAATGGCCTAAAAAAATTGATATTATTCATTCATCAACTTGTAGAGTTCTGGAGGCTTTTGTGTAGAATTTTAAGGAATTAACTTCAACAATAACATACTGAGTTCCGACGAGTGGCGCAACTAGGATTTCGTTACTAGGCCTTACCTTCATGATGGGAGAAATCTTTGTTCATTGTTTCTCTCCTCTCATTGTGCAATTAACTTCGCATATTTTGCATTAGTCAATATTTTCAGCTAGTCATGTGATTTGTTGACTTGCTTTTTGCAATGAGTCATATGAAAAAATTCCAACATACTCAAAATTATATTTTCTTATCGGGTAAGCAAATGCAACCATAAATTTAACGGTGAAGACACTAAAAAGACGCGTTTTTATGAGTACTGTTTTTGCCTGATATCAGTTGGCAATGTGCTATAAGATATTATGAGTCATCATCACTTTAGAATAATTTAGATCTCTTCACATATCATTGTCAGAAAATATCTCAAGTTCTTCAAAGTTTATTTTAATGATCCAATGGTTTCTATATAGGTTGCAAAGATATTTTTTCTCTCTTCAGTTCTATTTTGTTGGTTTGTATTATTTCTGTCAATTTTCTTATTTGTTTAGGTGATTCGTTCATTCAATGATCTAGTTCTTGTATGATAGTATCATTTTTGTTTCATCCATAATAGTACATGATTCTTATTTCGTAGCTTTTTTATTTTTATTCATTCATAACTTGACATAGTTTTCGGCAGCGCGTTATATTTTTTTTCGTATAGTGATTTAAGGGTTAATATAGATGGTAGAACGGCAACTTACTTGTGTGGCTGAGCACAAATTAGTCTTTAGATTTTTAGTGCTTCTATCGAAATCTTTTACTTTCACATAGGCAATGCAGATACATGTAAAACGATTGAACATTACCAATAGTTTTAGTCTTCGTTTTTCTGACCACGTCATCAATTTCGAGTCTATTCGGACTTTTTTAAAATTTATTCAATATACAAAGTTGAACAGATCGAAGATATATATTAAAGAGTAATATCTAAGTTATTATTCAAAATTTATTGTGCTTAACTGACATTCTTATTAAGGCAATGGTTTATTAGTAAAAATGTTAAAATAATTTTATAAAATTTATCTTTTTACTCTTTTTCTTTATATTTGTATCGTAACCATGTGAAAAAAAACATGTCCCAGCCTATTTTAGTATTAGACTGCATAAAGACACAATGATAACAACGATTCACACTAAGTATAAGACAAATATTTTTTTCATCGTCACAAAATAAAGAGTAGAGAATAAGTTTGATAAATATATATCAGCATGTTGTTTAGTAACACAATTTCTGAATAATTATATCAATTGAGTATTATATATTTTGGATGATAGTTAACATGTGTTAAATATATATTTTCTATGTCTGTTCAACTAAATATATTTGAAAAGACTCAAAATCTATAAAATAATCTTTATCTATGTTACTTTCATAGAACGTGCAATAGTTAGATAAGAGTTTTAAAAGTAAAATATTTTTTATCGTATATCTTTACATATTAGTAAGCATTCGGCTTTTGATTTGAGTGTATCCCTCGAGAGAGTAATCATATTTCATAGATTCGGATTGCTTGAATTATAATTTAGATGAATTTCTTATTAGAATTCAATCTTGTTACCCTCTTCTAACAAATGACTTATTATTTTGATTTTGATCGATAAGAATGTATGTCAAATTAAAAACTCAAAACAATTTGAAATCTGGTATAGGCTCCTATAGATCAAAATTAAAATAATAAATCATTTGTTAGAGGATGGTAACAAGATTAAATTCTTATAAGAAATCCATCTAAATTATACTTCAAGCAATCCAAATCTATGAAATAGGAATGCTCTCTCGAGGGATATACTCAATACCAAGACCGAACGCATAAAAATGCCTTAAAAGTAGTATGAGAATATGAGTCACTCGCGTACTCTCATATTTCAATACCACACAATATAATCAAAAGTAATCATGGATACAGAATTCGAATCCGAGATCAAACTTTGATTTTATTAATAATTAATTATTTTTGAATATTTTCCATAAAAAACTATACTTCCTCGATCCATATAGTTAATTGATGCCAGTGCTATACTTAATGTATTTTATGTCAAGTTGTATGGTAAATATGAAAAATTATTAATTATGAATAAGATCGGCATTTGACTTCGGACTTGGATTCTCCATTCATGATTGCCTTTCGTTCAAGTTTTGTGGTATTGGAGTATAAGCGTACATGAATGTACTTCGAAAGAACTCATCCTTTTAAAATACGAAAATTTTAATTGAGTCTGTAGAGCACACCTACTAACCTCCTATAAGACATATGTTGCTAGATGAGAGAATTTATGAACGTTTTTTATTCTAGATGATATGTCGTCCTCCGATCGTCTAAATAAGTGAGTCTTGTCTCAAATATGAGTAACAAGTTCAAATTTTATCTTTTTTAAATCCAGTAGAAACAAGTTGAATGGAATGTTTGCTTAGAACAATGTAGCATCCACATTTACATGTGATTGTGGACAAGGATATGATAATTAGATCGTTTTAGATAAACATACAGTTAGCAAATATTGAAGATCACTGATAAAAAAAAAGCTCAGTCATTTTAGAAAACGAATTGTCAAAACCGAGAATTTTTCTGTCAATTATACGATGAAAATTGCCAACTTTCGAAGTCATAGGTGCTCATTTAATGCAATGCGGTGATAAGACTATTAACTGTTCCAAATGTTAAAAATACATTCGATGAGGATTCTATGCTTATCATGAGCATAACAATTGTATTGATATAGATGAAAATCATACAAACAGTAGTGGTTTTAACAAAGATAACTCAAGATTTCATCGCTGTAAGATTGCAATTAATTTTTTTAATAAATTTATAAACTTATTTTTTCACTTTTAGAAGATCATTCATCAAATAATTAGCATGGTAAGTGAATATGACGACTAATAATAATGAAAAGGACAATGTCATCGAATTTTTATTGTAAAATTGTTTCTCAGTATTTACAAAGACATGAAAAAAAAATTATAAACAATATCAGATAAATTGTGATCATCATAAACGCATTAACTCAAATGTACATTTTTAGGATACAAAACAAACTGGATCAGAACCTTTAGATAAGATGACTACGTCTTTTGAAAGATTAGGATTAAACTCAGATAGAGAATTAGTCAACACTTCAACGAAGGACAAAGTAAAGACTAAAGAGAGTGCAGTTTCATATTTACACGGCTAAATTTCATAAGTACAACAAGGTTTGTGCAACGATTATTATCCAACCGAAGTAAATCATATTACAGAAAAACTTCATTCAATATTATTCTCATGGGTACATCACATGTTGACAAAAGCCAGCTCATTAATGCAATATGTAACGGTAAGAATAAGGGTGAAACAAGTGTCAGTTTGAATTCATACACGCAAGAAGTATTATGTTACTTTTTGGAAGACAATTAACAACAAATGCCTGATGTAAAACCATTTCGGATCAATTTTTATGACACACCAGATATCGAATCAAGGTGGAGTAACAACTATGCTTAAATTTATTGAAGAGAAAGATCCTGTTTGTGCTATCTATTGTACTGCACCCGGAACATTCGCTGATTTGTCATAAGTTCGTCTGGTATTGAAATTTTGTCAGGAAAAAAAGATCTTTTGGACTTTCGTCTGTACAAATATGTGGTCGAATGCTTCTCAAAAAGAAGTCATTTGTGAGTTTGAAAAAGAATTGACCATTTTCGGAGATAAAGCTGAAAAGCTCTTTGATCAATTACATTTTTGAATTTCTTACAAAGTAACAATTTATGGTAATAATGCACTTTGTAAAATGGTCAATTCAATTGAATATTACGATTCCGATTATTCAACCGAGGAAAAACCGATACAAGGTATTGACGAACTCATTCATTGTATAATGGAAGCTCTTGATAATGAAAAATTACTTGGCTTGTGTAGTGCCGCGTTGTACCGGCGTACCTATTGGTGAAAGTTTAGCCAGAAGCTTGATGGTTTTGTTTCGCTTCGCATGGAAAATATACGAAATATTACTAGTGGAGCGATCCAGACAAATGCGATGTTGTATATTTTTAGCATGAGTCGAAAACGTCCGGTGTAATTGTGTGCTATATTATTTTTTTTGTCTTGTGTTTCAAGATCATGTAATAAAGACCCTTTTGTTTTTTGTTTTTTCTAGATAATTATTCTTGCTACTAACTATGACGAAACAGTTTAATATAGCAATTTGTGGTTCGGCTCGTGTTGGCAAAAGTACTCTTGTTAATGCTTTATGTGGAAAACAAGTAGCCAAAACAAGTAGTAGTTTATGTTCAGCAACTGATGAAATGAAAAAGTATGTATTAAATCAAACTTGTCAATCAGTGAATGAAGCTGCAAGTTCAACTGAATATTCTATTACGATTTGGGACACACCGGGTATTGAATCTTGGACTAAAGATCATGTTTAACAACATTTTACGACAATTATGCTTGAAAGTACTCCACTCTGTGTGATTTATTGTGCATCTCCAGGTTCATTTGCTCGACTCGATCAATTACAATGGCTTGTCGAAACATGTATTAAATCAAATATATTTTGTGCTCTTGTCTGTACAAACAAATACAGTGGAGGAAATCCACAACGTACTCAAGTATTGAATGATTTTCATTCACTTCTTATTCGTTATCATTCTATAACACGTGAAGAAGCCAATATAAAATATTATGGAAATGTTGCTTTGTGTACATCAGTGAATAGTATTATTTACGAAGATACAGATTTTGGAGTAAGAAAAGATGTCGAAGGTATTAATGAACTTATTTTTGCCATCATAACATCGTTGAAAGATGATAAACTCGTTGCTTGGTGTTATACGATTGCTGAAAATCAATTGTTCTGGTCGACGATGCGTGATAAAGTTGTAGAATTATTCAATATATCACGACCTGTTGTCGAAGAACTTCTTCAGAAACATGGCAAAGATATTGCAAAATTTATAATGCCATTGATTTTGAACGCAGTTTTTAAGAAACTATGAACTATAATGATCCATATCCGTCTATTGTACAATGCTTTGATTCTCTTTTTGTTTACCTTAATGCATTAATCGTGCTGCTCTTAGATGTATTAAAAATTGTTCGCTTTAATCCATTTGTCTTATGAAGCTATATGTCAAAAAAAATCTGATTAATTATATCAACTTCCGTTAAGAGATGCAATCATCTTTTGCAGATCATGTTACTTTTTCTTTCTAAATATAATCACATTCCCAGATTCATATTCGCTACAAAATTTGAGGTGGAAATTTTACTATTTCCTCGTACATAGTAGTGTCTTTTTTTTAACTTGATAGTTATTGTTCGCTGTGTTGTTCGGTAAATTCAAATTCAAATTCAAATTGAGTGTCAGTCAAAATTCCTACTATCAATCACAAATATTGTTCGTTGTTCACTACTCTATAAAAGAACCTATCGAAGGTGAGTGAGAGCCCACCATGATCCTCATCGTCACCCATCGATCATCCAAACCGACACCTAATTCATGTCGGATTGCTTGAGTGTGAGCTACGTTCGGATGATCGAAAAATCCAATATCTCTGTCTCAACTACCATCAGAAAGAAAGAAACAAATATTAAATATCTTATTGATTTTCTGTTTTTTTCTACAAATAATTTGTTGCATGATATTCATGATTACCTTCTAGACAATAAAGGCTCATGGCAGACAATTTTTTTACAATCGAACATCCTTATTTGTGGTTCGTCTCGCGTCTGAAAGAGTACTCTTATCAATGCTATCTGTCAAAAGAAACTTTCAAAGTCAAATGCAAGTTTAAATTCTTGTACAAAAAGTATCGATCGATATTCAACTCTAAATGTAGTTGGTCACGTAACTTATGAGACCACTTTCTGGGATACACCGGGGATCGAATCTTGGAATGAAAATGATGTTTGTACTTATATGACATCATTAATCGAAAAAACTCATCCATTATGTATGATCTATTGTGCATCGCCTGGCTCATTTGCCGTATTAGATCACGTTGCTTGGATGGTTTCTGAGTGTCATCAGAGAAATGTTTTCTGTGCACTTATCTATACAAACATGTGGGCTGGTCGTAATAGACAAAGTATCGTAGACGAATTTTGTAAATTATTGAATACTGTTCATCCACAAATCAAGTCAACCAAAGAAGATGGTATAATCTATTACAATCGAATTGCTCTCGTTGCAATGGTTAATAGCACACAGTATGTTGATGTAGACTTCTGTGTTACAGAACCACCATCTGGCATCAATGAACTCATTTTTGGTATTGCTAAATGTCTTGAGCGAGATTTTATGCTGGCATGGTTTCGAACAGTATCGGAAAATCAATCATTTCGGACGACAATGTCATCGAAATTATGCGATCTATTCAAAGTACCATATGAGAAATTCAATAGTTTATATCAACATGCTGAAAATTTTCTTGATCTACTATTTGGTTTTTCTGAATTTGACGATGAAAACACAATCTTACCTTCGCAATCTAGAATACATATCGATCATAATGCTGCACTATTAGCACAAACACCTATGGTGAATTTGGGCAGTTGAATTTAAACAAGGAAAACGATTTTTTTTCTTTCATTTTAGAATGAATCTTTATTTTACGATGCCGAAATGATCGAAATGCTGAGTTATTCAAACACAAAGCAATTATTATTCACATTGAGATCAAAAGGTACCAAATACGATCATATGATGAATCCTCTATATATCTTAGTGTAGATATCATGGCACGATTCAACGATGCTTTAGTACAACTTGATGCCAATAAAATACAAAACTGTCAATCTGATGATACAGATGAAGACAAATTTCTAATTAAGGTTGAGTAAGTACAATTTTTCGATGGTTATCATTCAAGCTACAAAAAAAATATTTTACTTCATGCTGGTAAAATAAGTTCTAAGATAAGCCTGAACATAATCTCAGAAATTTTGAGAAACTAATAAAATACACATGGTACATCTTTTGGATTGCACATGTTTGAATTAGTTTTTGCCCTTCTTTTGTCATTTGTGTTTCTCGATTCAATGTCAAGTT
The DNA here is from genome assembly GCA_905329745.1 of Rotaria sp. Silwood2. Taxonomy (NCBI): domain Eukaryota; kingdom Metazoa; phylum Rotifera; class Eurotatoria; order Philodinida; family Philodinidae; genus Rotaria; species Rotaria sp. Silwood2. The sequence continues at coordinate 30,530 of CAJNSZ010000069.1, read as the reverse complement.
TTTCGAACAAAATCATTAGACTTATCTGATGACTCTATAAAAAAAATTCTTTTAAACCGAATTTATAGAAAGAAGAAGTAACGTATCATCAAATAGAACTGACTCAATTCCATGTAGTCATGTGTGATTCTCTAGGTGAAACAATACAAACACAAAAGCAATATTGTTGCAAAATGTTCCTGTTGTCAATCTTCTGAAATAATCTATGATTCACGATATTTGCTTGTATTAAGACTTGAGATAAGAAAAAACAAAATAATTTTCATAACATAATTTTACAACATATAAGACTAAACTTATGCCAAATGTACGAATAGATCAATTTTTGATAGCCTGAATGAGAAAAGATTAAGTAGTACAAAATATCAAACTATTTGTAATAATCTTTAAAAAACAAGAATTATGGTGCAGATATCATCATCGAATTTTGACTATTGAATACTCAGCAATGCTCTTCTTTTGTTAGTTACTTCGAGATCTGAATGGGAGCAAGTTTCAGTTTGCTATTGAGAATTTTTTTTCGTATGATTTTTATGTTTTATTTATCAGGTTTCAAGATGAGCAGTGTTTGAAAGCAATATATGATTTTTGTCAAGCGATTACTCAAACTGAAGTTAACTGTATAATTGTCGATGACTCGTGTACTGACTCAACGGACAACATTTTGTAATCTACTGGAACTCAATAATCGATTGCAATTCAGAAAAATAACTTATAGTGACTCATTGTCATGTTTGTGTACTTATATGTTGACTCTTCCATAATTAATGTGCATTTGTAATGTGAAGCAAACTCGAAAATATTTTTCAATCAGACATAATGAGAATAGATCGCTTTTTTGAATAATGTTCGATTCTGCATCGGATGAATTACGATTGACAATAATAAACTGTCGAAATATTGAGTGGGACTGTTGCATGATGTCAACGGTCATCTCAAATATTCATCAAATGTTAGACTTAACTGATACCACAACAATTGTATATTGCACTTATGAGCCACTTAACGTAAGTCCCAACCGATGAATAGACAACGTGTTTAATTGAATCTGTCAGATTTAGTTCAATTTAACATATTTAATACAGACAAGCGGTTTCACAAAATCTGAAAGTGTTGATATTTTTTTCAAAGCTCTAAAAATACAGGATCCAACAGTAGAGTCTATTATGGTCTGAATATTTCATGAACGACTTAATTGACTAAGCTGAAATTTTTTTTATGAATATATATACTTACGAGTTTTTACTCATAATGAAATGTTCTGATCAATCGGTTGAGTTTTGTATATCCTAAGAGTTGTATCTATAGTGGCAAAATTCATGATTTGAGGCAATTTTGAGGTTTTATATCTCATGGCTGGCAAGAGATAGAAGTCTGATATTTTTCCGGGTTGGTAGGATTGGTAGAGGCCAATTTTCAATAGAAATTTGAGTTTAATTGAATATTGCATTCGCGCTAAAGGAACGCTCCATACAAGAGATTATCTTTGGGAGCGCAAATAAGTTCGTTTATCGGGTAGTGAATCATACGCTTAAAATTCTAATCTTTGAATAATTATCGTGTTGATCAATCTATGTTGATAAATTTCGATGGAGAACATGAAGATTGTTGTCTTGAAAAACTCATGGTACGTTAATCGGAAAAGTGATAGTCTAGCTTCTTGTTTCTACAGAATTCCTCATCAAACACTAGAGCTGTACTTTAATTTCTGATTTCAGAACCGATATATAGTACACCTCAAAGAGCATCGCCGAAAATCTATGTTTTCATTGCTTTTACATAATTAAAATTTGAAGAACTGCAGTCGGCAAGGATAGAACAAAATATTGTGGCCATAACACAGCTACCTATCAACCACAAAATAGCATGTTTCACAATCTCTTTGTATGGCATCGTACTAACATACAAATAACGACGATAAATCTATAAGGACACTCTTTCCAATGCACTGTGTGTCGATCCTGAAACTCAAAATTAAATGTTATGGGTCCCTGAAAATTCAAGGTCTTGGAGTCCAAAACCGCTAATAATACATTGTTTCAGTTGATGAAGGTTACTGCAATAATATGCTTTGGTTGCTTGATGAGGATATACATGTACTTGGAGTTTTTGAGAGACTTACTGTAAGATATCGAACCAAGATGATAATCTTCGTCCTCTCCATCTAAAGTTACCTAGACAGAATGATCATATTTTCCTTTATCATATATTTTGAATTTTGTCTATGCATCGATCTTGACTTACAAGGACTAGCGCATGCATTACAACTTGAGTTAAAATCAAAGAACAAAATTAGATTTTCATAACCCTTTTTTTAATGAAATTTTAAACGTTCTTTTCACTTTTTCTAAAATTTGCTGGCAAACATCATTAATCTTTTTTTCTTATCATATCAGTGATTGCTACGTTCTATCTTAACTTAAAGCATACACCATCATTAACTCTCTGTATAGCAGATTGCTTTTTGTCTTTCACATTTAAACCGAANTTCTGATTTCAGAACCGATATATAGTACACCTCAAAGAGCATCGCCGAAAATCTATGTTTTCATTGCTTTTACATAATTAAAATTTGAAGAACTGCAGTCGGCAAGGATAGAACAAAATATTGTGGCCGTAACACAGCTACCTATCAACCACCAAATAGCATGTTTCACAATCTCTTTGTATGGCATCGTACTAACATACAAATAACGACGATAAATCTATAAGGACACTCTTTCCAATGCACTATGTGTCGATCCTGAAACTCAAAATTAAATGTTATGGGTCCCTGAAAATTCAAGGTCTTAGAGTCCAAAACCGCTAATAATGCATTGTTTCAGTTGATGAAGGCTACTGCAATAATATGCTTTGGTTGCTTGATGAGGATATACATGTACTTGGAGTTTTTGAGAGACTTACTGTAAGATATCGAACCAAGATGATAACTTTCGTCCTCTCCATCTAAAGTTACCTAGACAGAATGATCATATTTTCCATTATCATATATTTTGAATTTTGTCTATGCATCGATCTTGACTTACAAGGACTGGCGCATGCATTACAACTTGAGTTAAAATCAAAGAACAAAATTAGATTTTCATAACCCCTTTTTTAATGAAATTTTAAACGTTCTTTTCACTTTTTCTAAAATTTGCTGGCAAACATTATTAATCTTTTTTTCTTATCATATCAGTGATTGCTACGTTCTATCTTAACTTAAAGCATACACCATCATTAACTCTCTGTATAGCAGATTGCTTTTTGTCTTTCACATTTAAACCGAAAAGAAATAAAAATGATATATAAAACACTCTCTTGCAGTTTTCTCTCCTGCAATAGTCACCGATACTTAATCTCCAGTCTATTAATATAGGTGTTCTAGATAAATATTATTTTGTTGAAAATCTCTGACTAAGTTAAAAGATGGCTCGTATGACATTCGATACGTAAGCAAAATGCTGGAAAGAACCAATTGATAAAAAAGTTGCTAAACACATAAAATGCTCTTTACTAGTGACTGTTCTTCGTCTTCGATTTAAACTATGTTATGATCCAAATGATACATTAAATGCATTAGGAAATAAATCTGATATAGAAGATGATCGAAATCTATCAAAAGAAATGCATTCGAAAAAAAAGCATAGAGATATTTTATTTAATGACTTTTCAAAAGAAGACAAAAGTCATGATAAATATTTAAATTTGCTTAAAAAAATGCCACCTAAAATATATATCAATATCCCATAATATTGATACGAACATTGTAAACTTTTTTCAATATTATTAAGTTAAATTGACAAAAAAAAAACACGAATTGACCTTGACTTGTAAGCATCCTATTTCATTCTAATCAACAAAAGAAAAGTAAAAGAACAGAGAAAAATAAAAGAACAGCGAGAAATATGCATGGTCGTTCTTTTTCATATCTTTGCCAACACGAGCTTGATAACGTGATTTTAGTCGAAAGCTATAAAGTGCTCTTTTGCTTGAGTCTATATTCAAGTAAACTATGACTGCTGCCGAACAAAGTCAACGTAACGATGGTTTAAAACGAAGACGTCATCGTTCTACAATATCAAGTACAACATTTGATAGTGAAGCTCAAGATCTAATTGAAAAATGGGAAGTATTATCAATTGAAATGGATTCATTCGAACATAAACATCAAACATATTTAACAAAATTAGAAGAAATTGAACATCTTAAGAAAGAACATCGACTTGAATTTAATCAAATTCAAGCAAAAATTAAAAGTTTAAAACAATTAATTGATATACATAAATCATTAATTATTATTCCAGATGATCAACAAGAAAATAAATTAAAAAAAGATAAATCTGAATTATTACGTATTCGTCGTGAAAGTGAAAAACGAGGAGAAACACCTGAAGAACGTTCAATTCGTCTAAATACAATACATGAACATTTAATTCAACAACGTTCAGATTATTTTAAAAGAATTAAATATACATTACCACAACCACCTGAAAGATATTTACGTATTATTCTTGGTAGTGAATTACCTGTATCTATATTAGATAAATCTCAACAATGGAAATATAAAGAAAATTATGAAAAATTTAAATTACGTGTTACATTAATTGTAATGATTATAGCATTATTAATGTCAACGATAATACCAACTAATCGTGTAATCGATGCTGCTTTTCATTTTCTACTTGTTTGGTATTATTGTACATTAACAATTCGTGAATCAATACTTGTTACAAATGGTTCAAATATACAATTTTGGTGGCGTTTACATCATTTTATATCAACAGTATGTTCATCTATTATTCTTACATGGTCATCAACACAATCCTATAAAATGTTTCGACAACAACATTATATATTTAGTTTATATTTAAGTTTTGTTCAAGTTCTTCTATATTATTATCAAAGAGGTCTTCTTTATCGTTTAAGAGCTTTAGGTGATTCAGATGAATTACAAATAACAATTGAAGGTTTTCATTCATGGATGTTACGTGGACTTACATTTTTAGCGCCATTTCTATTTATTGGATATCTATTTCAATTATATAATGCTTACATTCTTTATTATATATCAATTGATCAAATTGCTGAACCTAATCCTGATTGGCAACTTATGTTAAAAGTTCTTGCTCTAATATATTTTATTCTCTTTCTTGGCAATTTTCTAACAATGTATATGGTTATTCGACGTAAAATTCGTGAACGTATAGCAGATATTCAATGGTTACAACATCGTTATGAAAGTTTTATAACATTAATAGATCGTGTGCGTTCAGTTAGATCATTTCAAAAATGAACTTGTTTTTTTTATTTATTTCTTTATTTTGATTTGAAAACAAAAATGATTGAGTGAGACAATAATATTATATTTAATTTATTTTTTATTTCTTATTGTTTATTTGATAATAATTGATTATGTTGTTTTGATCTATTCATAAGAAGAGAATTTTTAACATGATGACTATAGTGATATACCAATAGATGAATAGTCTTGCGTATAATCAATGATCGATAGAAATAAACTTTTATCTTGATTCTAAAAAGCGAGAAAAAAAAACAAAGTTTCTTTCCAATAGATAATTAAGAAAAAAGAAATAACGTGATCAATTAATTGTTCTCAATTACTAGTTTAAAATAAGCGAACAATTTTAAATCGATCAATTATTTATTCTATTTGTATTTTTTGTCAAATTAAATTAGATAAAACTGTAATATAACCTGATCATTTTCTGTTAATACTTTTATACGATTTTTAATTTAAGTTAAAAAGCAACAACTTCATGTTTTGCTGTCAAATATTGTAAAATGACATATTGATGGATACTTGTTCGCATTTATTTTAAAAAAATGTGTCACAATAGGTAATAAATATTTATTATCTTTCACTTGAACTTTATGGATAGATTTTATTTGATCGATGATAGAGTTATCGCATTAGAATTGACATTAGCATTTATAAATACTAATGCTCTAGTATTATTTGCATTCGAATTAATCAATATCAAGCTGTCAGTATTGAATTACCATTATTTTTAATATCTAATACATATATTGTCAATAACTAGATCTCGGACAAGCTAAACTCAAAAGTTTCTCAAAAGCAAACAGTTTTGTTCCGTTTCGAAAATATCACTTACGGTTATAAAACAACTATTGTTCTGTTAAACGTAATAAAAACCTAAACAATAATATGTATCTATTTGTATATTCCTTATTGAAACATTTTCTGATACGTTTATCGAATCTGGATCGTTTTACAAGAATGCAAAAAAAACAGCGTTTATCAGATGCATTTTCACAAGACCAAAAATATTTGGACGCTCAGATAAGCCTATGTTGACAACTATAAAGTTAGTATTGATAAAAACAGTCTCGAGAAATCAATCAAATACATTAGAATGTATTTCGATCATGTTTTAGAACAAACTCGTATAAACACAACTAAAATGTGTCTGGTGGTTAAATGGAAAATAAGCATTGTCGTTTATCAGTCCTCATTTCTTAACACAAGTACTTGACCCCCATAGCTAATATTGACAGCAACAGAATCTGATAAATAGAAAGGTTCACCGTCCATTTGTGCTGTCATCGGACAGTAGACCTCGACACGGACATGATTACATTGGGCGATCCGATTGCCACGACAGCCTATATGGATCGAAGCCATACGCGTGGCACTCAATCCGACGACTTCGATTTTCCGATCACTAAAATCTTGCTGTTCGAAAGAGTCGGCTGTGTGTGTTGTCGCTGATGGAATAGTAGTTTGCTTCACACTTCGACTATTCAAGGTAACCGATTCATACATTTTATATTTATTGGATGAAGAATTGATTACGTCAGCTGAACTCGTTGCTATGTGATCAAGAGAATCTGTATCTTTCTGAATAATTTGTGATTGATGAGTATTGCTTGGAGTTGAACTCGTCAATGAAGAGTTTCCCCACGGGTTTGTACCAGATGCATAGGCTGGAATGTTGATGATCAATAGCGTGTGATAATCACGTACGGCATCAGTCAGATTTTCACCATCGCATATCAAACGAATATAGGAGCGAAGGCTCCACATTTTCGATCGAGAAAAGTCACTTAAATATTTGCAGCTTTCATTTAAATACATCAGTTTATTTTTCAATGGTGATGAAAATTTGTTCGGATCACGCGTTCGTTGATCGTGAAATTCAATAGCAATGGCGGCATCCAAACCGAAACTCATATAATTGATGAAACATGTATTTGGCAACGTACGATGATTTTGAAAGGAGACTCGATTGGTTTTGCGAACGAATTTCGGTGGATTGAGTAATGCTTGAAATGGTCGACTAATTTTTAATCCAGTCCGACTATGTTGCTGTATCGTTGGAGTCAAGTTTAGCATATCAAGTTGTTCGATATCGACTTGCCAACGATCGATTGGAATCACTTGAGCGTAAGGAATTCGTAATAGCAACGGAAAAAGACGTTTCGAGTCATAATGATGACCCCAGGATAATATACGCGAAAGATCATTTGCCGTTCCTAACGGATAAAAGCTCACAGGGGGATTATTGCTCGATGGATAAACTTCAGCAAGACGACCGAGAACCCATGCAGCACTGCCATCGCCACCCAGAACACAAAGACGGATATTTGGTAGCGAATAATAAATTCCGAGAGCATTGATAATAGTAGCATCATTTTCTAGAAGAAAAACTTGACGTGGATTCAGTTTTCGTATGAGTTGTCGATAGATTTTCTCGCCATATTGGCCACCGGAATATCGGTTTACGAAGAGAATAACTGGCGTATATGGGAAATTGTTTGATTTCGATTTATTTGTTACAGAATCTGAAGGCACGCAAGCTTGAAAACCAGATGAAGATTCATTGGAACGACGCAGCCATTGTGGTCGAACAATAATATCTCTATCGAAGGAAAACCAAAATATCGATTTTAGTTTGTGCTAACTGAATGAAAGAAACGATCAACATGCGTCAAACAACTTATACACGAACTTTTAAAGATGAATAGCATCTTTTTCACATACAACTTTTAATAAACATATAATATGAACAAGCTTCGAGATTCTTTGTTCCTTACACGCCTCAAGATTTGAAGTAAATCATCAATTGTGATACTACGAGTAGTCTATTAACTGCAGCGATCTCGATAACATATTTGAAAATACAGCTAATTTCATCTAAAATTTTAGTAAGCTTGAAAAAGACTCATTGCTTATTCAAAATAACTCGAATGATTTGCATTTTATTTTCTTGAAATTCTATGAAAAAAAAGATCAATTATGCAAATATAGTAGTGATTGGTTTCGAAGTGCTTTTTTTTATTTAAGTCGATTGATCAAAAATAACTCATTCTTCATATATTTCTACGAGATTTTGAAAACTACAATTGCTTAGTGCTTCACTTGGTTTTGAAGGTAGTGAGCAATGTGAAGAAGCATGACAGAATCGAAATCGCTCAGACTATTCACTATTCAGCTGAGCTATTGCTAGAAATTTGTCTAACTGCTTAGTTTTCATTTGTTTAGAAAAAATTATTCTGCACAACTTGTACAGACAAAAATTTAAACCAACAGACCAAAAAATTGAAAACGTGGCTCTGAAATTCGAAGTTCTTCATTCGTTATGAGTCATCATTTACGTGTAATAAATAATTCTACGCCAATTATGATGGTCGAAAACTGAAAAAGCAGTCACTTTTTCGATACCAACTTCTTCTACGACTAGTTCCATAGAACCAAAGGTGCAGCTGGCTCAGTCATTCTCTATCAGAAACCTACCGAAATATGCCATAGTCACATTGTATCTTGTCATCTTCAGCAAAGTATTGCCCCCAACACAATCGATGATAACTTTGTGAGCACCACAGACAAACAAAACCACTGGAGGATTGGGACATTTTCGAATCGAAATTTTCGACTACAGAATTTGTGATCGATGCATCCTGATACTTAAGGTTCAAAGCGGGCATTGGCAATGCTCGATCACTTTTGTTAGCAGACAGCTTCGAAGGCGTCGACTTATGTTTACAATGCAAACATGGTTTCGAAAGAACGGATACACATGACCAAAAATGTCGATTATAGTTCGATGAATTCTCTTCTTCATCGACAGTCAAGCTTCCAGATGCTGAATTATCGATGAATGATGGACGACAAGGTGGAATCAAATTGTGTTTGGTCGCCTGTGAATTATGCAAATGATGGGCATGCATAATTAATGCACATGATTCACATTGCAGAAGTAATGATGGGAATGTCGATTTGCTATTCTCACAAGACAAGTGAGCGCATAGCTGAACTCTCGATGATTCATTGAATACGTATGGAAACCAGCAGTGAGACGTTGGTCGTGCATGCTCACTCCAATCGACACCGTATGCAACAGAAGTGTACCTGCTGGATTCAGACGGCAATGTTGCTGATGATGATGATGATGACGTCGACGAAGTCGGTTCGGAGACACTAAAGAGAAAAAACACAAATAATATCATCAATTTCTTCAAACAGTTCGCAAGATGATAAATACTTATTTTGATTCAGAACGATAAATGGCTTATGTTCGAATGGTCGATCATGCTCCGTCGGATGAGTTTGTGATAGAAACGAAGAGGACTGTTCATCATTATAAATATCTTTATCATTACTAAATAGTTGATTGTGACTTAAGGACGATGATAATAAATGCGTTGAGCCTGACGACATAGTTGGGAATGAACTCGATGATTTTGATTTTAAGATTTCAATTGGTTTCAGACTATTATTCAATCGGTTGTCACCGGTGAACATGGTTGATGCGGCAGACGACGATGCTGTCGTAGTGGACGACGTATTTTTACAAATGTTCTTTGGCGATCGAGACATTGGTAGTGAAGACGATTCTTCCATGGGATTTGTGATCAAAAATAAAGAATAGAACAAATACGACCGAAACTAAATATACATGAACATGGCAAGCATGGCTAACTTAACTTTTTTAGATTACATATTAACATGGATGAAATCCAATAACGAATAAGGTATCATGACCTACATTCAGTTCTCTACAGAATGAAGATTTGGATAAAATATTACAGTCTTTTCTCTCTCTCTAGTTTTTCATCACTGCCCTTACAGTCAATGTCTCCTGTATCGATACAATTTGATAAATAAACGATCTGACTTATTTTTCTTAATTTCCAAAACATTGATCCTAATTCTTATTGAATCGAAACAACAAGGAAGATGTCTTAAAAGGTTGAAAAAATCCACCGACGGAATTAAAACCCATGCAAATCGATAAACACATTACTTTATTTATTTAAGCATTGGATTTAGGAGTCTCTTTATGAGAACCATGATCGATCTTGTGCTTTTCAAAATATCAATCTTTTGATAGCTTTCTCAGAAAGTTTTCAGTGGTCAATCTTTTGGGAGCTGGAGAAGTTTCAGCGAATTGGATTTCACGAGGCTGACGAAAGTCCATTTCAAAATAAATTCCCCTTAATTCATCATAGAAGTTTTTGAAATGGATATTTTTGTTCCTGTCCTTTTGAATTCACTGAAACTGTTCTCCCCAAAACTAATAATTTAGGATTATCAGAGGGCGTAATCAAAACTTTAGCAACTTAATTTGCACAAAATCGACCATTTATCTTCTGCCACTCCAAAACAAAAAAACTCAAGAGGAAAGTATGAGTTCAACCCGGTAAACAACTACCCATGTGGTGCCGAACAACTTTTTAGCAAAAAAATATTCCTCAAGATGCTAATATCTTAACCGCTAGACATGTCAAAAAAGCTTAAAGTTTGGTTCCATACCTAAAACAATGTTGTCTTATAAAATGAAATATTTCACTAGGATCTGCAATTATCATTACGCACCGCTCTATAGCGTTAGATCTCGACTCTCATCTAATGACTCTAAGGTTAGAAAAGGTCACATGCGGTCAAAATGGCTGCTCCAATGCAAGCATGTGAAGTTGAGATTCAGCAGTTGAGAAAAGTGTATCCAAGATGAATTACTGCATACACTAAATCCTACATCATTTCCGCATTGCAAAAGTTAGTTTACTATTCTTGAGTCGGCTGGATATCATCTGTTTACAGGCTTTTCTCAAGAAGATTTTTGGACTCTAATTAGTTTCCATGCGAGTTTTCTAAAAAAGACAGACATACCAATCTATTTCTAAGAGTAAAATTCGTGTCATGCATAACTATGATTATCTGCGATATGTAACTATAGCATTAGGTTGTTCAAAAACTTCGTACAACTGATTCTGAACTCGGTTCGTAGAATATTTCTTTTCCACCATCATGTAGACCAGAGATGTTGGTCGTTTCGTTTTTTTTGACCCGACCCGTCAACCCGACCCGTTGGGGATCGAACCCGGCCCGCTTCACGGGTTGAATGATTTTTTTTCGATTCGTGCCAACCCGTGACGGGGTGGTAATTCTTCAACCCGTCACNATTAAACTTTTTGTAATTCTTGGCTAAAGAAAAGCTAAACTTTTGGAGCCGATTATGTGGTTTGTTGCAGCAATATCTGGTAGTCTTTTGTATATATGAGCAATTGAAGGATTTAGTCTAATTATTTATTAGCTCATAGGAGAGAAAAGCTAAGGTATAGTTATTTGTTATTATACATTCATCCATCATTGAATGTTTAATAAATAAAAATCTGTCGTTTCGTTAAAAAGAACATTATGTTAAAATGAAAGGAGTTGAACCATTGACTTATGAGCAAAACTTATCAAACAAGCAGAAAACAGCAAGATCTGTAACAGTAAAGAATAGTTTTATCAGTATTTATGAAAGTCGACTGAAGTACAAATCCTTAGAAGTTTCTAGAAAATTTCTAAATCTTCCTTGAAATTCAGATAGATGTAAGTGTGTCTCTGGCATCCTTCTATACAACTCACTAACACCTACACTCCACTCACAACCATACCCATCCTTGGTTTCATGCTCTGAAGTTTAGTTTTAACATACATAAAAATCCTTTCGCCGTCCCTACTTTATTCTGATAGTTTATTTCTAACTATTTTTATTTCATGGTTAATTTCAGTGTTTTCTGTTTATTGATTTGTTCTCTTGTTTCTATAAAGTGCTTGATGAAATGTATACGAAAGAAAAAACCGGACATTTTTCTTTTATACAGATGCTGATCATTCTGGTTGAAGTTTGCTCAAAAATTATATAACTGTAAGTCGTTTAAATTCTATAATATAAATTGGCAGGCTACACCAGGAATTTTCATTTGTTTTCATATGAAAAAAGTGAGGAAAAGAGATTCTATTTAGTATTTTATCGTCGGAAGAAATCGGAGGAATAGTATTTCTCTAAAAAAAATGGATTCGTCATTAAGAAGTTCCAAGTTGTGTATCAGAAAGAGAATTTATTAATCATGTTTTCATTGTAATGAATATGCGATAGTATTGTAACCATAGACATATCAATGATTTCGTCTTGATTTTGATAGTATAGACAGTTGCATTTATCATTTTGTTTTTTAGACGAGATTAAAATCTATATTTTTACTCTTAGATTTTCAAACTTCGGAGAATTTTACAAGAAAAAATATAACTTTTTTTCGAAATTCATATCAAAGATTTTTTTAATCGATTATTTGAAAGTGAATTAGTTTATTTTATAGAAAATCTTCAGTCAAAAACAAAAATTGTACTTTTTCAATCAGAAGATAGTTAATATCGTATGAGTGAGAATCCTCAGAGTTGCCATTCCTTATAATAAATTTTTAGATCACATAGACTTTGAGAGAACATACGCCTGACGATAAAAAACCTAAATGAAACCAGAAATTCAATAGATTGGTTTAGAGATAGTCTCACTTTGCAACAGAGAATGTTGTACTGGGGGCTCATTGGTATAATACATGTAAAAAGAGATCAATTTTAATTTATTAGTTATTATAAAATTAGATTATTGAGAAAGTGATTTAGAAAACGACACATATTCTCCTTACCAAAACATTTTATGTAAATAAATCGACGTCATAAAAGATCCTTACCATAGGTAGTGGTAATGAGAACTAACTGATTATTTATTTTTGTTATCATCAAAAAAATTTCATCATATCATAATTGCTTATATGGCACTTACGAAAAGTCATCCTTTGTTTTAGATATGTAATACCTATAGCACTCTATGTTTTTCATCTTATTCGATGTTCATTAAATAAAATGAAATCTTCTACTTGTAAAAGATCTTTTTTCTAAAGGTTTATTAAAGAAAATAAATTTTAAAAGTTCATCATGTCAAATTATAAATATGCAACAAAATTAAAAATATAAAGCCATAGTAAATCCATCTATGTTCTATTAAGAAAACTCTTTAGAAAGTACTCTTCGAGATTATTATGAATTCTGATATTATTTAATTTTATATAAAAACGTCCAACAATAGCTAAGATGGTGAATATCACATATGAAACTAAAATTACATTAAGAAATTTTGTTGGATTTCATTGTTTTCTAAGCGAATTATGATTAATGTTGATTTTTTGGGTGGTTGTAGGAGTGGAGCAATTGTTAGTCTTACTGAAAAGTGACACCCACGCCCTAAACTAAATTTATTTCGTTTAAAGTGATTCTTAAATTTAAATCATTAGAATCAAATTGCGACACAAAATATTTAAGCTATCTTCAAATTGAATTAATTTCAATTTATTTTGCATATATAATAAATGTTAAACTACATAAATTGGGACTTCTCGTTATGAGATAAGCCTTGTATTTTTTTTTGCTTTTCTACTATTTTATGCTTCGATATACTTTTACGTTTTTACATAGGAAACTATAAAAAAAAAGGACTTTCCAGTCGCCACCCTAATTAGAAAAGAAATCAATAAAGTAGGTAACAATCTATACATATATTAATAACAATTTAATAATTGCCATCAATTTTTGTAATCGTAATATAAGAAACCATATTTAACTAATAATCCTGAAGTTCATCATAGAAGATATGTGGTAAAATATTTCTTGTTCTTATATCTGGTCCGTATTCTGAATATGTCTGATTATTCATCGGTTGTTGTTAACTATAATAGTGATATTGAAAAGTTCCTTGTCTTACATTCTACTTCTTTTCCTTTCTGTAATGGATTAGTTCAACGAAGTAGAAAAAAAATTTAGTTTAAACAAAATAAGTTAACTGAATTTGTTCTACTAGTATGAACAAGAACGAATATAGGATTCTGAAAACAAAAAGACGAATTATTTTTCTCATCTATACATGAAACTTCGTCTTTGAAGAGTTTCAAGTCATCTAGCTGATGGATGTCTGAAAATATGCTCGTCATATGTTACATACTATCGAGTCGGTGTGCTGGAGAAATGTCGAAAGGAAAAATGTCGAAAGGAAAAATATCGAAGGAAAAATATCGAAAGGGAAAAATATCGAAAGGGAAAAATGTCGAAAGGAAAAATGTCGAAAGGAAAAATATAGTAGAGGAAAAATATAGTAGAGGAAAAATGTCGAAAAATAAATATCGAATTATTGTTGCTTTTCTTATGATTCTACTAGTTTAGATTCTAAACCAGTAGTAATGGGGATGACTAATATCTGATATAAACTAGCTAAAAGAGTTGAACAAAGAACTATTATATAACTAAAATTCTATCTTCATGGCTGCAGCTGTTCCATCTTCATCAGATTTAAATGATGCAAAGCCTNAATAGGACAGGAGACGCTAACCAAACCGTTACCAATTATCTCGGAGCGTGACGGAAACCTTCCGCTGCTATTCACACTCTATGAGTTCCCGACTTCAGGGGACTTAGCCAAGTCACCTTTTAGAAAAATTGAGATAGCCCAGGCAGACATGATATTCAAAAAAACGCGTTAATACGCGTTAAGGACGATGCACCCGTTAAAATGCGTAATTTTTTTCAGAATTTACGCGTTTTTACTAGGTTTTTTGATAGTTTCTACTGGTTTTAACGTGTTCATAGTATCATACGCGTTTTAACGCAGGAATGCTTTTTTTTGAAAAAACGCGTTTTTATTCGTTTTTGATAGAACGCGTGTTTTTGAGTTCAATTTTAACTCGTTATTTTTCGTTTTTAAGGGGATTTTATGAGTTTTTATGTGTTCTTCATACTCAAGCAGACAACACTTCTAAAAAGCGCGTTTTAACGTGGAAAGGTTAGTTGACAAAACCTATTCTTATGCATTTAATTTCAAACTAGTTTTACTACGTTCAAGAATAACTCATTATTTTCCGTTTTTTTAAACAATTTAGCGCATGTAAACGAATTTGTTCCTTGAGATTTATTAAAATGGAGAATCTTTTGTTGGATATATTATGCTTATGTGAGCACACTTGATGTAAAAGGAATTATTTATATACTTCTCTAATTTTTGACGAGAATGACAATTCATTTGTTAATGCAAAAAATAGGATATTGCAAAAAGACGTATGAATTCTTTATTTCCTATATATATGAGATTATCCCAGGTTTTATTGTCTTCCGTTACCAAAGCCAAAAATATTTTATTTCTTTCTTCACTTTTATTCTGTAAATGCCTTCGCGTATTTCCCATTAAACGATAGTTTCGACCAATCACGTGAGTTTATAACTTTTTTGGAAGAGTCGTAGGACAGTTTTACAACATATTTAAAAAAGCATTTTTCTATTAGAGAAACGAAGAAAGGTATCAATTTATTATAAAAATATTAAAATAAAACAACGCGTTTTTTTTTATTTGCCGGACCTCTATTTGACGATGTGCTTTAATTTTTCATGAGTCGTAATCTCTTGAGAATAATTTAGTAGGTCGAGTATTCTAATTCTGAATAATTCTGATGCTGTCATATTATTATTCTGAGAAAATATTCCCACTCCGCAAAAATTATTTTAATAACCCAGCATGTTTATGAACATATGAATTGTTGAAATGTATATATTTTCGCGTTTTTTTCTCCTCAGTTCTCATCTCTAATGAAACATGAGTAGCTCTACTTTTTCATTTTTGTTATTTCTGTAACTATCTGTTTCGTCTGAGTAAATCGTCCAATCATTGATATATTTTTTACATAATAATGTCATTTTTCACCTTCTCTCATATCAGTCATCGATTTTTTTCCGTAGCTTTTTCATTTTCCTTCAATGCAGAATATTAGCAACTTTTTAGAACTTATTGCATCTTCCCGTCGTATAGTCAGTTAAGAGCTCATGTCGGTGATAGATCGATACTTCTAGACGAGTAGCTGGATAATGGTCAGTCTTTAAATTTTTTAAACCTACCATTGAAATTTTTGACTCTGATGTAGACAACCAGTTATTTTTAAAGCGACCGAATATTACTGATAATTTAATTGTGTCTTTCTTTCTATTATCTAGAGCCAAATAGAATTGTCATTTTTCAGTTTTTTTGTCAAAGTCAGCAGAGATGATGAAGAAGCGCGTAGAATTGGTTAGTACTAATATTAAGTTTTAATTATATATACGATATGTCATGTTTGTCGCTCATTTTAAATTTTTTCATTTTTTGCAGTATCGAAAGTTGGACAGGCACTAAGGATATATATTTTAAGAGTAACATTCAAGTTTTCATCCGCATTCATTACACTCAATTGACCTCATTAGTAAAATGCTTTATTAGAAAATATATCAAATATTAAAATAATTTTATCAGATGTGATTTTTTACTCCTGTCTAGTTTATTTTTATCTCAAAGATATGAAAAACGAGGGTGGGTGTGGGTGTGGGGTGTTGATGTAGTTATAGTCTTTACCCACACGCGCACCCACACCCGCACCCACACCGACACCCACACCCACATCCACACCCAACCCTCACACCCAACCCACACCGACACCCAACCCACACCCACACACAAACCCACACCCACCCCGAAACGAGTTGAATCATTGACTGATGGGCAAAAATGGTCATACCAACAGAAAACAGCACGATCTCTTACAGCAAAGAATAGCTTTTTTTCCGTATATATGCAAGCTTACTAACGTAGTAGCCCTTAGAAATTCCTAAATCTTCCTTGAAATTTAAATAGATGTGAGTGTGTCCGTGACATCCTTGTATGAAACTCACTAACCCGTGGACTTCACCCAAAATCATACCCGTCCTTGGTCCCATGCTCTGAAGTTCAGTTTTAGCATACTTAAAAATCCTACTTTCGTCCCTGCTTTATTCTGATAATTTCTAGTTTTATTCAATTTTAATTTCAGTGTTTTCTTATTTCTATAAAATTCCCGATAAAACGTACACGAAAAAAAAACCGATATTGTTCTTTTATACAGACGCTTATCATTCTGGATAGTTTGCTGAGAAATTATATAACCGTAAGTCATTTAAATTCTATAATGTGAACTGGCTTCTAGATCACGCAGACTTTGAGAGAATATACGCATGACGATAAAAAGGACCTAAATGAGACAAGCGATTCAATTAATTGATTTAGAGATAGCTTCACTTTGCAAAAGAGAATATCGTACCAGATTCATTGGTATAACACTTATAACAGGAGACCAATTTTAATTTATTAGTTAGATTATCGAGAAAATGGGCTAGGAAACGAAACATCCTCGTTACCAAAAACGTTTTATCGATTCTATTTCATGAATAAATCGACGTCATAGAAGATCATGGCTATAGGTAGTGGTGATGAGAACTAACTGATTATGTATTTTTGTTATCGTCAAAAAGATGTCATCATATCATAATTGCTCATATGGTACTTACGAAAAATGATCCCTTTTTTTAGATATGTAATACCTATAGCACTCTATGCTTTTCGTCTTATTCGATATTCATTAAGCGACGTTTTCTACTTGTAAAAAATATTTTTTTCTAAAGGTTTATTTAAAAAACATTTTTTAAGAGTTCATCATATGAAATTAAAAACATAAAGCAATAGTAAATCCACCTATGTTCTATAAGGAAAACTCTTTAGAATGAACTTTTCGAGTTTTTTTATAAATAGTGATATTATTTAATTTTATATAAAAACGTCCAGCAATAGATAAGATGATGAATATTACACATGAAACTAAAGTTGTATTAAGATATTTTGTTGGATTTAATTGTTTTCTGACTGAATTATGATTAACGTTGATTTTTTGGGCGGTTGTGAGAGTGGAGCAATTGTTAGTCTTACTATAAAAGTGACACCCACAAACTTAAAGAGGTTCTCAAAATGTAAATTATTATCATCAAATTGAGAGACAAAATATTTAAACTATCTTCAAATAAAATTAATTTCAATTTATTCTGCAGATATAATAAATGTTAAACTACGTAAATTGGGAATTTCTCGTTATGAGATAAGCCTCGTATTTTGTTTTTCTACTATTTTATGGTTCACTATACTTTTACGCTTTTTAGATAGGAAATAATAAAAACAGAAGGATTTTTTGAGTCGCCACTCTAATTAGAAAAGAAATCAATAGAGCAGGTCACAGTCTATACATATATTAACAACAATGCCATCAATTTTTGAAATCGCAATATAAGAAACCATATTCAATTAATAGTCATGAAGTTCATCATAGATGATTGATGGTAAAATATTTCTTGTTCTTATATCTGGTCCAGATGATTATTCATCGATTATTTTTAACTATAATACAGATATTGAAAAGTTTCTTGTCTTACATTCAATTTTTTTCCTTCCTGTAATAGATCAGCAGCTCAACGAAGTAGCAAAATAGTTTAGTTCAAACAAAATAATCTAACGGAGTTTTTTTGTTACACTAGTGTGAACAAGAATTAACGTAGGATTCTGGAAGAAAAACATGAACTGTATGAAACTGCGTTTGTTCTATATAGACTACGTAGTATAGATGGGGTAGGTAAAACAGATTCAAAGACGTTTTGGACTAGTCCAAACATTGTTAAAGGATATTTCGCCTAAAGATGACTAATCATGATGTTTGAGGCTAAACACGACGAGTATTACGGACATTCCCGACTAGTTATATCGGACGTCTTCGCTTTTGTTCATTTCGGAGTCAATATATAAACGAACATCCATCATAAAACAATCATAAAATATCGACTTAAAAATGCTTACCAACGAATTAAATACGCCTGAATCTCGTCGTCTTCTCAAAGTTGTCGACGAAATGAGAGAAATATTACATTGCGAGAAAATTTCTCTACCACATATTGTTGTTGTTGGCGATCAATCTGTAAGTAAAATCACATTGTGATAACCATATAAATATTTCTCTTTCACACGTTCAAAGGTTGGTAAATCATCTGTTCTCGAAGCATTGAGCGGAGTTCAATTGCCACGAGCACAAAATATTTGTACACGATGTCCACTCGAATTACGTCTGAAAAATATTCCATCTAATGAAACAGAATATGCTACTATTCGATGTGAAGGCATATCAGAGATCCGCATCAACAACTTTTTGGAGATCATGGACAAGATCACAGATTGTACAGTACAATTAGCTGGTGCAAATCTTAACATTTCATCAAAACCTATTTATTTAACTGTCTATAAGAAAGATATACAAGCAGATTTAACACTTATTGATTTACCAGGTAACTAACTACAATTTGATAAGTTTGATCAAATATTAAATTTTATGTCTCTCCAATTTTATAGGTATTACACGTAATCCAGTTGGTGGACAATCGGAAACTATTTATGAAGATATAGTTAAGCTTATTGAACATTATATTGAACCACCAACAGCTATTGTTTTGCATGTGATTCCTTCATCTGTGGATTTCGCAACTTCTGAATCGATTCAACTTGCAAAAAAAACTGATCCACATTGTAAGAATATATAATTTGTTTTTCTTTCTCTTGCTCTCAAATCCTTATCTATATTAAAAGATGAACGACAATTAATTGCTGTATCAAAAATTGATAAGTATGACAAAGGTATTCGAGAAAAACTTCAAGGTATTGGACCAGGTTCAATAGCACTTAAACTTGGTTGTGTAGCTGTTCTTAATCGTACACAAGAAGAAATCGATCAAAATATTCCATTTGATGAAATGCGACGACGAGAACAACAATTTTTTCGTTCTCATAAAGATTTTGAAGATGTACCAGAACAATATCTTGGTAGTGAACAATTAGTAAAACGACTTGCTTTAATTCAACAAGAACGTATTCGTTCAACTCTTCCATCAATAATAGATGAACTTAAAAAGGAAAGCAAGTCGAAGAAATATGAATTGAAGCAGATGCCACCTCCTGTTAATTCTGAAATGGATTGTTGGGCATTATATACTGATTTAATTAAAAAATATCGTGAAGTCATTAATGCACGTATTCATGGCATATATGTTAATGAGATGCAATTGAAAATTGGAGAACCAATATTAAATAAATCTTATTCATCACCAATAACTACTTGTACACAATCATCTAACGATCGAAACGACGAACGTATTGCTTTTCAACTTTATAATCGACAAAAAGCATGTAGAGAAAAACTTCATAATTGCTTCAAAAATTTCTTTACATCTGAATATCGAAAAATCATATTAAAACTACTTGAAGAAAATGCTGGTGTTGCTTTACCTAATTTCCCATCATTTAGCATTATTGAACAACTTTATCGTGCTGAACAAGGCAAATTTCAAGAACCATGTGAAAATTTAATTCAATCATTTACTGAATATTTAAAATTAATATTGATTAAAATATTAAATGAAGTTTTTGCTGAAGAAACAAGTTATAAATATCAACTAATACATAGATTAACTGATATTATTTTACGTACTATTGATGAAAGTGAAGAAAGATGTAGTAATGATATTAAAAAGATGCTTGAAATTGAAGAACGTGTATTTACACTTAATCAATATTATATGGATACAGTGAACAAAATCAAAAGTAAATCTCAAGAATATAATACTAATGTTAAATCATGTAAGTTCTACCTCTATAAATAAAATGTATGCATATTGACTATCGTTCTTTTTTGTTAGATGGAACAACGAGAACTTCATCGATATATACAATCAATGATTTTGAAATAGATGTGAGTGGTCTTTCAAATGAACATCAAGCAGCATTAGATATTCAAATAGCTATATCAGCTTATTGTCGTGTAGTTGAAAAGCGTATTGTTGATCAAGTTTCTCAACTTTGTTATTATTGGTTTATTACTCAATGTGTTCTTATACTCGACTCAAAACTGAATTCGGCATTTACATCGGCTAATTTGTTTGAATGGATGCGTGAACCATTCGATCAACAGCAAAAACGTGAAAAATTAAAGAAAAGTATAAATGCAATGGAAAAGGCATTATTTATGGGACAGAATGCATAAAGAACTAAAAAACTAATTTATTTTTTTTATATTATTACGAACTTTAGATTTGATTGTATAATAAAATAATAGAAGTGAAATTTAATTTTATATCTACAATAGATCACGGTCGATGTATCGGTAGGCAATTGATGATTTAGCGAGTCAAAGATCAAATTTTGAACTTGATGAAACAAAAAAAAATAAAGGAATCTTGATTGCTTTAGTCATTTGAATCATTGAAAAATCGGAATTAAAGATGATCACTTATTAATGATGCTCAATATCCATTGTTTATTAAACTAAGAATATTCATAGAGAAAAATTACTTTTACATCGGATCCTGAAGACATTCGAATATTCTTGAAATAATCAATTGAAATGAAAAGATGTGGATATGGGTTAAGAAAGAAGTTGTACCTACACATTCCTTGTTCATATTCATCCTGTGATATGAAAGTTACAAATATCTAAACAAAACAAACATAGAAGAAAAAGAATATAAGTTCTAAAACAAACGGTAGCGCCAAAATTAATAATTGAACTCACTATCTCTCTTCCTTTACTTAAAAAGAAAACAGATCTTCCAATGCAAATTTCATCTAAAATTTTTGAATTTGCTTTGCTGTTGTCATAAAGCATTGATTGCTAAACGCATATTTACGAGATTATATAATCATTAATTGTGATGTTCTTATGGGAGATATCTCGTTTAGGTAATCTATTCTATGAAACACGGCATAAAAAAGATATTAAAGTATATTATGAAAAGAACTTGGATCCATCCACTATCCCTGCTCTCCCTCTAAAAACCATGACAAACGCTTCAGAACGTCATCAAAGATCATAGTGCATACAGAGTCTTTCTTCTTCTCCTTTGATGATATAAGATTGAGGAGCAAATAGGATTTGAATTCTATTAAATACATGAAATACATTCCCTTTGCGGTTCTAACGGATTAAGTAAAGAATGATGAACCGATACGTTCTAGAATAAATCGAACACATTGATTCACATGAGATTAGTAGCCACAGCTGCATCGTGTTTCCAATTTTTATTTCCTTCAAAATTTTACTCACAACCGTTTCTAGCATCGTAAATAACACTACTTATTCCATAAAATTGATATGATAATCTCAAGTTGCTTCCATAGATTGTACGTTAATTTCTGTGAAAGGATCAAAATCTATCTATTACAGCTATTGAAAATGCAGAGATCTGCACATCTTTACTGAAAAAAAAACAATCCGATTAAGCTTTACATATAAAAAAAATCGACAGAAATCTGTGTAAAGAGTAGACTGTATGAATGCTATATAGTATAATACCCAGTAAATCGACTACTATTCATATTCACCAAAATTATGTATAAGATTCTGATTGAATTACTACGATAAATGTAAGTTGTGATGCTGAATAGCGATAATATTTTTAACCAGAATCTTATCATTCTTCTATCAGGAACTTAGTGATTGCGATGATTTTACCCGAACCGTAAGGGGAGGAAACTTAAAGTTTAGAACTGAAATGATATCAACGCAAAGAGAGAGACTATAAACAGTTTAAAAAACTTCGATAAACATTTGAAACTTAGAGTGTGTGGCGCGGATGTGGATGCATTTGATTGTGTGCGTGGGGATGGGTGAGAATGTTCTGTTTGCGCACACCTAAACCCAAGGGGGAAAAGCGGATCCTGGATCCTCGGATCCTGGTGGGTCCTACTGGATCCTGGTGGATCCTGACGGAACCTGATGAATTGTAGAATAAATTATTTTAAGCGTACAGAAACGAGGATGGAAAAGTTGATCTTAATGGATATGAGAATTCTTTAAGATCCAAATAAATTAAGTGAGAAAAGGGAATAGTGACTTCAGAATTTGTAACTAAGTAAAGAGAAAAAAAGATCCAGGATACCGAGATGATTATGTCTTGGTAAATTTTGGCATATCATCATGGATTNAATGTTAACATTATAACATATAATAAAATATGTCCTTCACTAATCAGAATTCTCTAAAACATTTATCGAATATTTTTCATCTTAATATTCTTTTCTTCGACATTTTTCCTTTCGATATTTTTCCCTTTCGACATTTTTCCTTTCGATATTTTTCCCTTCGACATTTTTCCTCTTCGACATTTTTCCCCTTCGTCTTTTCGACATTTTTCCTTTCGACATTTGGACGGCCAACCATCGAGTCGATCAAATATTTAAATTTATATTTCATCTTCTTTTACTTATTATTGTTCTGTTCTATAGGCTAGTATAGATGGGGTAGGTAAAACAGATTCAAAGACGTTTTGGACTAGTCCAAACATGGTTAAAGGATATTTCTCCTAAAGATGACTAATCATGACGTTTGAGATTAGACCCGACGAATATTACCAACATTTTAGACTAATTATGTCGGACGTCTTCGCTTTTGTTCACTTGAGTAGTCAATATAAATATACGAATGTTCACCATAGAATAATCATAAAATATCAATTTAAAAATGCTTACCAACGAATTAAATACTTCTGAATCTCGTCGTCTTCTCAAAGTTGTCGATGAAATGAGAGAAATATTACATTATGAGAAAATTTCTCTTCCACATATTGTTGTTGTTGGCGATCAATCTGTAAGTAAAATCACATTGTGACAACCATATAAACTTCCTCTTTCGCATGTTCTAAGGTCGGTAAATCATCTGTTCTCGAAGCATTGAGTGGAGTTCAATTGCCACGAGCACAAAATATTTGTACTCGATGTCCACTCGAATTACGCTTGAAAAATATTCCATCTACTGAAACAGAATATGCCACTATTCGATGTGAAGATATGGCAGAGATCAGAATCAACAACTTTTTGGATATCATGGACAAAGTAACAGATTGTACAGTACAACTAGCTGGTGCAAATATGAACGTTTCGTCAAAACCGATATATTTAACTGTCTATAAAAAAGATATCCAAGCAGATTTAACACTTATTGATTTACCAGGTAACTACCTACAATTTGATAAGATGAGTCAAATATTAAATTATATTTCTCTCCGATTTTATAGGTATTACTCGTAATCCAATTGGTGGACAATCGCAAACTATTTATAAAGATATAGTTGAGCTTATTGAACGTTACATTGAACCACCAACGGCTATTGTTTTGCATGTGATTCCTTCATCTGTGGATTTCACAACTTCTGAATCGATTCAACTGGCAAAAAAAACTGATTCACATTGTAAGAATGCATAACTTGTTTTTTTTTTATTATTAAATTCTTATCTATGTTGAAAGGTGAACGACAATTGATTGCTGTATCAAAAATTGATAAGTTCGATAAAGATATTGGGGAAAAACTTCAAGGTATTGGACCAGGTTCGATGGCACTTAAACTTGGTTGTGTAGCTGTTCTTAATCGTACACAAGAAGAAATCGATCAAAATATACCATTTGATGAAATGCGACGACGAGAACAACAATTTTTTCGTTCCCATAAAGCTTTTGAAGATGTACCAGAACAATATCTTGGTAGTGAACAATTAGTAAAACGACTTGCTTTAATTCAACAAGAACGTATTCGTTCAACTCTTCCATCAATAATAGATGAACTTAAAAAGAAAGTCAAGTCCAATAAATATGAATTGAAGCAGATGCCACCACCTGTTAATTCTGAAATGGATTGTTGGGCATTATATACAGATTTAATTAAAAAATATCGTGAAATTATTAATGCACGTATTCATGGCATATATGATAATGAGATGCAATTTAAAATTGAAGAACCAATATTGAATAAATCTTATTCATCACAAACAACTACTCGTACACAATCGTCTAACGATCGAAACGACGAACGTATTGCCTTTCAACTTTATAATCGACAAAAAGAATGTAGAGAAAAACTTCATAACTGCTTCAAAAATTTTTTTACATCTCACTATCGAAAAATCGTATTAAAACTACTTGAAGAAAATGCTGGTGTTGCTTTACCTAATTTTCCATCATTTAGCATTATTGAACAACTGTATCGTGCTGAAAAAAGCAAATTTCAAGAACCATGTGAAGACTTAATTCAATCATTTACTGAATATTTAAAATTAATATTGATTAAAATATTAAATGAAGTTTTTACTGAAGAAACAAGTTATAAATATCAATTAACACATAGATTAACTGATATCATTTTACGTACTATTGATGAAAGTGAAGAAAGATGTAGTAATGATATTAAAAAGATGCTTGAAATTGAAGAACGTGTATTTACACTTAATCATTATTATATGGATACAGTGAACAAAATCAAAAGTAAATCTGAAGAATATAATAATAGTATTAAATTAAGTAAGTTCTACCTTTATAAATAAAACGTATTCATATTGACTATCATTCTTCTTTGTTAGGTGGAACTACGAGAACTTCATCGACATATACAATCAATGATTTTGAAATAGATGTGAGTGGTCTTTCGAATGAACATCAAGCAGCATTAGATATTCAAATAGCTATATCAGCTTACTGTCGTGTAGTTGAAAAGCGTATTGTTGATCAAGTTTCTCAACTTTGTTATTATTGGTTTATTACTCAATGTGCTCTTGTACTCGATTCAAAACTGAATTCGGCATTTACATCGGCTAACTTGTTTGAATGGATGCGTGAACCATTCGATCAACAGCAAAAACGTGAAAATTTAAAGAAAAGTATAAATGCAATGGAAAAGGCATTATTTATGGGGCAGAATGCATAGTGAACTAAAAAAACTAATTTATTTTTTTATATTACTACTAACTTTAGATTTGATTGTATAATAAATAATAGAAGTGAAATTTAATTTTACATCTACAGTAGATTACGGTCAATGTATCAGTAGACAATTGATGATTCAGCGAATCAAAGATCAAGTTTTGAATTTGATGAAACGAAAAATGAAGGAATCCTGATTGCTTTAGTCATTTGAATAATTCGAAAATCTGAATTAAAGATGATCACTTATTAATGATGCTCAATATTTATTGTTTATTAAACTGAGAATATTCATAGAGAGAGATGAATTTCGCATCAAATCCTGAAGACATTCGAATTTTCTTGATGAAATCAATTGAAATAAGAGGGAAAGAAGTCGCACCTACAACACATTCCTTGCTCACACCCATCCTGTAATACGAAAGCTACAAATATCAAAACAACGTAAATATAGAAGAAAAAGAAAATATGTTCTAAAACAAACGGTGGCTTCAAAATTAGAAATTGAGCTAAATATCTCTCTCCCTTCACTTGAAAAGGCACCAGATATTCTAATGCAAATTTCATCTAAAATTTTTGAATTCATTTTGTTGTTTTAATAAAACATTAGTTACTAAACACATATTTACGAGATTATTTAATCATGAATTATGATTTTCTTATGGCAGATACCCCGTGTAGGCAACTTATTCTATGAAATACGGTTCAAAACATATGTTAAAGTATATTAAGAAAAGAGCTTGGATCTACTGCCCCTGTGGCCCCTCTAAACATTATGACAGATCCCTCAGAACCTCATCAAAGACCATAGTTGATACAGAGTCTTTCTCCTTCTCTAATGCAGATTGTGGCAGACTTTGATAATATAGGATTGAAGACCGAATAGCATTTAAATTCTATTAAATACATGAAATATACTCTCGTTGCAGTTATAGTGGATTAAGTAAAAAATGATGAACCGATATGTCCTAGAATAAACCGAAACAAAACAATTCTCATGAGATTAGTAGCAATAGCTGCATCGTGTTTTGAATTTTTATTTCTTTCAAAATTTCACTCGCAACTTTTTCTAGTATCGTAAAAAACACTACTGATTCCATTAAATTTCTATGATCATCTTAAGTTGCGTTCGTAGATTGTACATTAATATCTATGAGAGAACCAAAATATATCTATTAAAGTTATTGAAAATGCAAAGGCTTATACATCTTTACTGAAAAAAAAACAATATAAATAAGCTTTACAAATGAAAAAAGTTGATTGTATGAGTGGTATATAGCATAATACTCAGTAAATCGAATGCTACTCATATTCACTAAAATCATACATAAGATTATAATTAAATTAAAGCGATAAATGTTAGTTATGATGTTGAATAGCGATAGTATTTTTAACCAGAATCTTATGACTCTCTTATCAGGATACCAAGTGATTTTGATGATTTTACCCGAACCGCAAGGGGAGGAAAACTCAAGTTTAGCACTAAAATGATACCAACGCAACGAAAGAGATAATAAACAGTTTAAAAACTTCGATACACACGTGAAGCTTTAGTGTTTGAACTTATCATTTAACTCTTTCTTATTAAAACTGTTATAATCTCATTTTAGAATAATAAGAAAAATATTGTGACATGTAAAGAACAATAGTATTGAAGAGGAGATACGCAATTTGAAGCTTCTCTTGGTTTTCTTCAAATGGATACAGTCTCTCTCCCAATCACTCGATGAAGCCGAAAAGTGTTTACCATCATAATTGAATATAAGATTAGAAAAATCTTTAAAAAGCGTTTTGCCAAGAGGGGTCTTCTATTATGAGAAGTTTAAAACATTAGCCTATATGTAGGCAAAAGTCACAGCTCAAACAGTCAAATGTGCATGCTATTGATCAATGATGAACATGATTTACCCAAGACATATAGAATACTGAAGATTTTGTATAAATGCGTGTTCTCATAATTAGTTCTATGTGTAAAACTAACAAAAGAAATCAATATAGATAAAATTAAAATATGATTCAGAGTTGTGCATGAAAGTTTACACTACGAGTGAATTATAGGATAGTTCAGTATGTAGTGGAATGAACCACATGTGAATCTTTTTACCATTCATTTAAAAACGATATCACCTGTAAAAAAAAGACCCAAAAAGTCAGAGTCAAGTTGATTATCATAATCGCTCGATTTTCATTGATTAATGATGCTTCAGATCGATCAAAATCAAGTACAGGTTGACTTCCCCCTTGAACTTTTTACATGGAATAGAATCATTCAATCATTTTTAGCTTGCATAACAAATTTCACAAGTCTTGAATAAAATCTCTCTAAGATACGAAGCTCTGAAAAAAATGCATACTATATCAATTATTTATGAAGAAGCGACTGCACCATGATAGTTTCATATCTTGGAAATACTTTCTTCAAAACTTCTGGAATTTTTTTGTGCAAGCTAGTCTGGCTGAGGCCTTTATGCAGGCAAAGCTTCAGATCAAAATTCGAAAGTATAGTTTTGTTACCAATGTAGGCGTAGTGTAGAAAAAACTCACTAGGAGCTCGATATCTCCTCAGAAACAAGTTGGGAGCCGAACTCAGTTTACCATAGACACAGCTCACTATGAACTACAAGATGTGAGGAAACCCCGACTAAAAAGCGTTCTGGCATGTAAGAATGTTCCCTTGTAAGTCACGTTTGATCTTTTCTTCCAATATGATTTTAGTCTTTATAATTAGATTCAGATAAATGTATTAAGTTCGAGTTTATCGAGAGATAAATCGGAAACATTAGAAAATAACGCTTTGTTTACTTTAGTAGACATTTACTCCTAAAAAAGTTAGATTAAACTGAGACGCTGTTTACAAATCTATGTAATCAAACTTTCTTCTCCACTTTATTTTAAATAATACGACTCCGGTTTATCTAATATTCTTATTGTTACAATATCGAAGCATTCATTGTTTATATTATCAAAAAATACATTATTCTTTCTATTGTATTCAAGCTGATTAATAATTAATATTTCTTCAGTAGCAGAAGTATAGAGAAGGACTTGGTAAAGACTATTTGAGAGTTTCACACTCAAACTCACATCATCGTCAGAAAAACTAAGACTTAAATGTTTTCTCCAACGTCTCTGATGCTATTTATCGCATGTTTTAATGAAACGATAAATTGTTAGAAGTTATTTCTTATAAATAACAGTGCTTTTTCATAAAATTCAAGCGGTTTTGAGTGGTGACCCATGTAGTAACGTACGACACCAATCCTGTCCTATGAAACAGCAAGATTTAGATGATTGCTAAACAGAGATTTTCCTTTTATGGGAAATGCTTTTTGGGTGGAGAGGAGTGGATGAGAATATTCTGTTTGTGGACAGACACGTATACCCTGAATTCACTAGCTTGATTCGAATTTAATTAGACTACAACATCATATAGAAGAATAACTTGCATAAAAGAAACATACTTTCTGTTCCTGTGCATGTAAAATATTTGGTCTTCTTTTGAGAAAACGATGAGTTGTTTTGTTTTTCGATCTTTCGGCCTGTAATACTGTTTAATGTCATATTTTTACTCGTTCTTGTTAAAGTAATATAATAAATTCCAAAGCAAACAATTGATATAACAAACAATTGACATGAAGAATAGTCAACGAATGGTTGAAAAATTCATTGTAACGAATCATATGCTTTATTATACGGATTAAAGTTAACATTTCAAAGTAGAGACATACACACATGCAATCATCATCATTACTTTCCAACCATTTATTGAGAATGTATCTGTTTGATCCTTTTCAATGAAGAATTTCTCGTCATGAAATGATTAACCGTAAAGGACCCGGCCGGACTTGTGAACTTCATCATTCAACAAAACTGCATACAGGGTTTTGTAGAGTTTAAAAAGTTACATCTAATGATATATAAGACGGACTGATTTCCATTGATTTAAAAAAAAATTCCTAATATAGACTATTTTTCCGATATCATTAAAAATATAGGTTGCCTATCACATTAAATGATGCTCATTGGTCACTATTATACTATCCCAATAACTAGTGTTTTATATAGTTTTGTAGAGCTTTTTTTGCTCTACAATCCTGTATATTTCATTTTTTTAAAGAGTTAAAAAGAGTCACATTAACCGCAATTTTCATTTCGACAGTACTGAAAATACAAGACTTTCAGACTTTTATATATTTATATAATGCTCTGCCATTTTGTAAGGGGTATTGGTAGCAACGCAATTTTTTTAAAATTGTACTTAGTCATGCTCTATCGACAATCATAAAAACCAGATTGAAAATCGAAGGAGCTTTTGTGTAAATCATATAACACTGAAAAGACTTCGCGAATTTTTCACATTTTTTATATATGATTTTTTTAATCATTTTCAAGAGTATTCCAGAAATGACTTTACTAAAATGTCTAAAAGTCTTTGCAAGTTACAAATTAACACAAAGAACTTAAGATTATGTTAAATTGAACAGTTTAAAACATTTTCCCCTTGGGTAGACAGAAGATACAAGGGTTTGTAAAATGTCTGCATTTTCCCTATCAATATAGAAATTTCGTCTTATGCTTAT